>APFE031750099.1:0-16865 GCA_000404065.3 Pinus taeda
CTGTTTCCATGATAGGGGTAGAATTAAAACATGGTATTAAAAGTGCCATGGAAAAAATGGATACTTAGGATACTCAGTGAAAATAGAGGTTTTAAACATTGTAAATATGTAATAGGAGGGGGTGGGGGTCAACAAAAGGATTTTGGTGGGTGAAGGGTGGGGAATTTTCAATATCTAATGAAATTAGGGATATTCGTTAATACACCACAAACAAACATGCTATATTACAAGTTCATTAAGTGAATCTATCAATTCAAACACAAATAGTTACAAAACATGAAAATCTATCAAAAACTTAATTAGGGGAGAGATGTCTATTGTTATGTAGGGGCCAATAGTTGTCATAGTACTGGTCCCACCAAGTCACAAAAACTTGACACATATATTACTAATAACTAAACAAAAAGAAATAATATTAAGTGCAAATATAATTTAAATTATGTCAAAAACTTTCCCCTATGTTGATTGGGCCCACAACTGTCCATAGATAGTCTTTTTAAAATTAAGAGTATAAAACATCTTGTACCAACTACCTTTAGGTATGTTTTGACATACAAAACATATAAAACTATAAACTATCCCAACATTTAGTCTAATCTACTAGTACAAGGTACCCATCACTTCAACCCCCAATGAACTGAATTGGAGATAAGTATCCCAAGGCACATTCATACCTGCACATATACAAGGATAATGGATGTCATCCATAGCCACATGGTTGTTCAACAATTCAACCCACTAAGTTTAGTAAATGACACCCAAACCATTAAATTCCCCATTAAATAGATCAAATAATGAGGATCAACCATAACAAATTCCCAGCCATTGGATCACATCCAAATCAATCCATAAAACATATTCAAATTTGAGAGTTTGCAATCCATGTCAATCCTTGTTACTAATCAAATTCAATAAGAAATAACTATAAAAGAACCTCAACCCTAGTTGAATTTGCAGTTTAAACATTCAAACTACTCATCTGCCTTGGAGACATATCATGTGAGAGAGTGCACAATTTAATCAAGTTTCATCAGTATAATTAGGTTTTAGCACAATATTATTTTTGCACAAAATTGTTTTTATTTGTATTTCTAGTATAATCAAGTTCCAATTATCTATTTCTATATTAGAAAACGTGATATATCGTAGAAGTACTATTAGGTGTTTTAAACATGTAGTGGAGCCCCTGAAGTTTCAATGTGACATTTGCAAACACAGAGTTAAATACAAGCAAATATTTTGCACAAATTACAAGAATGCTATATACTAATAAATATATTGTTGTTAACACTCATCGTAGTGGATCTTGAGTTAAGAAGCGCAAAGACATTGAAGTGAAGGGAGTTGATTTGAGCTCCTGAAACTCTGGCTATTGTTTTCGCTGGCCTGAGACAGTGACAGGAGAGGGGTAATCAGGTACGATTCACTTACACATGGTGTGGCAAGAAGAAGCATGTCAGAAAGGTGAAGGCAGATGGAGGCTAACCTGAGTATGGGTTGATGTCTCGGGATCACTGTGAATGAGGAATTTGGGCGACCAAAGGATGGATAAAAGGGTAATTGTTTACATTCTATTTTTTTGATGTGCTGTCATCTCTATCCATTTGCACGCACCCACTATTGAAGATTAGGTAACCGGGTTCTGGGGAAACTTTAAAAATGCAAACTGTAGGAAGAGAGATGGTCAAACGTAGGGATGTCATCGATATGGACCTCGAGCCTGAGGATATACTGTCAGTTTGGGGGTTGGAGGTCACATAACAAAATATTGAGAGGTATATTCATCCAACTGGACTGCCAGGAGGGAAGAAAGGTGGCTCGGGAGTGGGTTGGAAACAAGGAAAGATGCTAGGTATTCTGGAGGAGAGCTTAGGCCTATCTTACCTAGAAAACTAGGTAGTGCAAGCGTTGGAAGGGAGGCTAGCGACTTTACTTATTGGGCACTATGCGGCGGGAAATGTGGTAGCTCTTCAAGTATGTAATCCTATTCCTAGCTCATCGAAAGAGTTCTTTTTATGGGGTTTAGAAGACATTGTTATTAGCTTCGGGTACAAGGGCCAGGAAGGCCTCAAATACATTCTTGTGGAAGATTTGGGTTCGGAAGAGGTTGGGAAAGGGTTATGACTAGATAATATCCTTACAGGTAGGAGTCCTTTGCATGCAAATAGAAGAGAAAGTCCAATCTTCGAATCATGTTCAAGTGCATGCATAACTGGTTTAATAGGACAGGGGAAGGAATCAAACGATGTCTGGAAGGAGACATGAACAGGGAGGGGAGGATTTGGAGAGGAAGCGTGGTGTGGATACCCACTTCTTGTTGAAGTTAGGGAGGGTTTTACTAAGGTAGAAGGATAGTCGGGGGGAAGAGTGCCATTACATGTGACTGGGGAGTCAGTACAAGTGGAAGGAGGAGGTTTAGACAAGCTCAGAACTTGTAGGAAGGAGGGGCATTTTGAAACACTCCAGGAAGACGTCGTCAATGCAGAAGATATCATCCTGGGAAGTGGGGAAGGGGGCAGGCACCGATCGACAGGGGATAAACGTAAAAAAAATAAGCTAATCAGGAAGACTGAGGAAGTCACTAACCTGGTTCTAGGGGTAGATATACAGATTGATGAGGCCATGGAGGCTTCAAAACTAACATTGGTTGGTTGGGAAAAGGGAAGAACTACACTGCAAAATATGTTCAAAAATAGACAAAGAAGAATTGGCAAGATGCACCAAGAAAATCTTTCGTGGTCTCATCTCTAGCCAAGGGTTGGTTTATGATAAAATTTACTAGAAAGAAGCTATAGAATGGGTTTTTGGAAGGAACTGGAGTTTTGGGAGACACCCGATACTTTTCAAAAAATGGAACCCACTGTTCGATGCTCAAAAAGAAAAGGTGGATGAAACCCTTGTGTGGGTTAGACTTCCTGGGCTCCCTCCCTTCTTGTGGGTTGAATCTGTCTTCAGGGTAAATAGGAACCAATTAGGACGTTTTCTGGAGGAAGATATGTCCTTTTTACAAACTAGAGAAAAAGGGATGGCTAGAATTCTGGTGAGCTTAAACCCTCGGGAAGGATTGGCAGAAGAACTTAATATGAAATATAGGGATTTTTCATACACAAAAATTATAGACTATGAACAACTTCCCTTTCGTTGTCATAGATACCACAAATATGGGCATTTGGGAAGGGAATGTCCACTAGGGTTTAATCAAAGTTGGAGTCAGCGAAAGGAAGGGGCATGGAAGGAACTCATGGGGAAAAGAACTTGAATAAGGATATTCTGGGCTCATGAGAGGATCAGATGGAAGTAGATAAGATGTAGGAGGATACAATGGTAAAAATGGAAGTTCAAGAGGAGGAGAATCCAATTAGAATTCAAGAACAATAGGAGGATCCGATCAGGCCAGTGTCAGCGGAGGGAGATGGAAGGGGTTCAGCTCTCCAGGCAGAGGGTATGGCTCTGGAACCTAACCCCTCTCTCAATTCATCTTTGTTATCATTTCTCAATTCATTGTCCAAGCCTAGTCCTTCTAGGGTTATGAATTCAGATAACCTTCAAGTTAACGATGTAATTGAACAATTGGATAATATCATCACCTCTATCCCTGAAATTCATCTTAACCAAAGCCCTGGGTTGTGTGAAGAGGTTGAAGAATTGGCCGTAACCCATTCTGTAAAACGTCACTACAATATTAGACCTCGTGATAAGAAACCTTTTCCTTGGGAGGCTGTGGGAGGGTTGGGTATACAACCTATACCAGTGGGACCTCCTAAAACTAGAGGGAGGAAGACAAACATATCCAAGGCCCAACATAGATCCAAGATTGACATTATGGATGGTAAAAAACGTTCCATCTCAAGGGTGCTTAGAGAAGTGCAGAACCCCCCCTTGGTTACTCAATGATTATTACGTCTTTCAACTATAGAGGACTAGCCAGTACTCCTAAAAAACTATCCCTGAAGGCACTGATTAACAATTACAATCCAGATGTGCTCTTATTGCAAGAGACACTGGGTGTTGGAGTGGAGGTTAACAAAGCTCTATTGAAAATGTTGCTTGGATGGACTTTCCAGGCTCTAGATGCCAAAGATAGATCCGAGGGATTGGGAACTGGAGTGGAGGAGGGAAGGTTGAAGATTATTACTTCGTGGGGATTGGACTAGGCTTTAGAAGTAGCAGTCTACTCACTAGAGTTGTGTAGAAACCTTCTTATCCTTAACATCTATGGACCTTGTCAGGATAGGGTGTCATATTGGAATAATCTGTTCTCAAAAATCATTTATGGAAAACTCAAATCTGGTGATTGGGGGGGATTTGAATTTTTCTCTGGGACTCTCAAAAATTTGGGGACCCTCTACTCATGCTGACCCTCTTACTGAGTTTTTTTCAAACAAGATCAGTGAGAGGAAGATGATGGAAATAAACCTGATGAATCCAAGACCTACTTGGAGGAAGAAAAGAACATGGGAAGCTAGGGTGGCCAAGAAGCTAGAGCGATTTCTCATGAGATAAGAAGTAGTGGTCAAGATCCCAGTATTTAGGCACTGGGTAGGAGAAGGAGGTGACTCAGACCATTTACCGGTTCTACTTGAAATTAAAGGGCCAAATAAAAAGCCGACAACCCCATTCAAATTCAATCCATCTTGGCTAAAGGAGGACTCTTACAACAATTTGTTTAAAAAAACCTGGAGATCTGTGAGCCGAAGTGAGGGAGGAGGGAAAGATTTATGGTTCATGGAAAATTTGAAACTTTTAAAGAAGGAAACTATTGGATGGGCCAGAGAGAGAAAGTTAAAGAAGAAGAAGACCTAAAACAGCTAGGAGTGGAACTAGATATTCTAGAAAGCCTAGAAGAACATGGATATGAAACCGAAGGTAAAAGGGATAGGATCAAAATGCTGGAGTCAAAGCGAATAAATATTCTAGCTATTAGAGAAGAATGATGGCAACTTAAAAGTAGGGAAATTTGGCTGGGTGCAAGGGATGAAAACTCAAAGTTTTTGCCAAATTATGCAAAAGGAAGGAAAAAATCAAATACTATTTGGTCTTTAAAATCAGAGGATGGAAGGCAAGCCAAACCTTTTGAGGAATTGTTAATGATGGGGAGGAGCCACTTTAAAAATCTCTTCAAATCTCCTCCAGAAGTGCCAATTGTGGAGGTGGTAAGGACTACTCAACTTTTCCCAAGGTATCTAGAAGAGGAGGAAAATGAAACTATCATGGGAGAAGTAACTAAAGGGGAAGTTGAAGGAATTTTAAAGTCAATGCAAAAGGATAAGAGTATAGGCCTGGATGGTTGGACAATAGAGCTCTTTCAACATTTTTTGAGACCCTAGGGAATGAATTGACCAAGTTCGTCGAAGAATCCAAGATAAAAGGGTTGATCTATGAACCTTTCAATTCCATATTCATAGCCCTAATCCCAAAAAGGAGGACCCTTTGTCTTTTGATGATTTCAGGCCTATATCATTATGTAACTGCATCTACAAAATAATTGCAAAAGTGATTGCATTAAGATTGAAACCGATCCCTTCAAGGAATCTTTAAAAATAACAATTTAGGTTCCTTAATGGCAGAGAAATACATGAAGCATTTGGAGTGGCTCAAGAAACCATCCACAACATTAAAAAAAGTAGAAGGAAAGGTGCTATAATGAAAATAGACCTATCTAAAGCATACAATCGTATCAGCTGGCTGTACATACTAATGTCGTTGACTCATGTGGGTTTTAACATTGGATTCATAAACTGGATTATGGGATGTTTGAACAATGTTAGCTTTTCTATATTAATCAATGGGGCGGCTACACCTTTCTTTCAAAGTCAAATAGGATTGCGACAAGGATGCCCTCTCTCTCCCCTTCTCTTCCTTCTAGCTTCAGAAGGCCTCAGTGAAATGATACTGGAAGCTAGGAGAAGAGGATACATAAAGGGAGTAGAAGTGGCAATCAACTTATATATAAATAATTTGCTATTCGTGGATGATATTATTCTCTTCATTAATGGTAGCAGGAATGAAACAAAGGCATTAAAACTTATACTAGAACTATTTCTCAAAGCTGTGGGAATATGCATCAATAAAGAAAAATCATCTCTCATCTTGGAAGGTTTCACAAGGATGAAACCAAAAATATTACAGAGGATCTTCCATTTGCGGAAAAGAACTTAGTTGACAGCTTCAAATACCTAGGGTTCCATTTAAAGCCTGACTCATATAGGAACCAGGAATGGTATTGGCTGGTGGCTAAAATTGAAAACATGATTAAACATTGGAGCTTCAAATGGTTATCTAGAGTCGGTATACTAGTCCTAATCAAATCTGCAGTAGTGGAAATGCCTGTATCTTGGGCGACACTTACCTGGGTACTGAAAGGAATCTTGGAAAGAGTGCGGAAATTATGCAACTGATTTCTTTGGGCTAGCTCTAAAGAGGATTCGATACTCCCCTAGGTGGCATGGGACAATGTGGCTAGGCCGAAGGAGTGGGGAGGGTGGGGTATCAAAGACCTCATAGATATCAGACCATCTTTAGCAGCAAAGCTAGGATGGAGGCTATTAATGAAGGAAAACGTGTGGACAATGGTATTAAAAAGAAAGTATATTGATCCCACCCCTCTAGATGAATGGATCAGGAAGTTGGATAAGAAAAATGCACAAGCATAAGTAGTTTGGAAAGCTACTCTGTACTCAATCAAAATTATTGAGCAAGGACTCTCCTCGTAGGTGGTAAATGGAGAGAATGTAAGAATAGGGAGGGATCCATGGGTGGGATGCAATGAAGGCTTTTCCCTATCCCTGGGAATCATCAACCAGCTAGAAATAAGAGGGATCCATCATTTGAGCCAGATTGAGAAAGTTGGTCAATCGACGATTTGGGGCCAAGCATGGTTATTTGAAGGAGAACTCAACCTTTATCAACAATGGGTGAAGCAGTGACAACAATTTATCAGGGAACTTTCAAGATTGAATGTATGAATTGGAGACAAACAAAATATGTTGAGGTGGGTATATGCTCCAACAGGGAATTATTCCCCAAAAAATGGATACAACTTTCTTATGTCAAAAAATGGATGGGGGAATCCGGAGTGGTGGGTGAAACACATTTGGAAACTTAAATGTCTAGGAAAAGCAAGAATATTTTCTGCTGCATCCTTAAGAATAAAGTTCCAACTTGGGATAATCTCCAAAATAGGTTCAAGGTGGGACTAGGCTGGTGTTCCTTGTGCAAAAAAGATTAAGAATCAATGCACCACCTATTCCTAAAGTGCCCCTTCAACAGAGCAGTGTGGCTGGAATCAGGGAGGCTATTATAAGAGATGGGATGGTGAAGACCTTAGGGAGGTATGGAAAAATTGGTGGAAGGACACCCAGGAGGAAAATCTGTGTAACTTACCTCTAATTATTACATGGGGCACCTGGTTAGCCCAAAACCGAATCATCTTCAAGGATCAAGCTCCTTCTCCTGAGCACATTGCTATTAAATGTGTTTCCATTTATGAGAGTATCCCAGAACCAATCCAGAAAACAAAATTTAGGGGGATAATGGAGGAAAAAATTAGGGGAAACATTCCTTGGGCTTATTTCAACGGGGCATCTGATCAAAGGAATAAGTGTGGAGTAGGCATGATGATTCACTTGAATGGACAAAGAAGCCTAAAAGTTTTAGTGGGGTTAGGTGAAGGAATCAATAATTATACTGAACTTCAAACTTTAAAACTTCTTCTTTGCTGGCTCACACACTTGGGAATTACTTCGGTTCATATTTTTGGGGATTATTTGAATGTCATCAAATGGTTCAATGGAGAGAGAAGATGTCAAAACTAGATTCTATCTCCTTTGTTAG
This sequence comes from Pinus taeda, assembly GCA_000404065.3. Lineage (NCBI taxonomy): Eukaryota > Viridiplantae > Streptophyta > Pinopsida > Pinales > Pinaceae > Pinus > Pinus taeda. The sequence goes on from APFE031750099.1 coordinate 7,834, forward strand.
AAGAAGCCATAAATCTCAAACAGTTTTTTAATTCTCTTACTGTATGTCACATTTACAGGGAACAAAACAATGCAGCAGACCAACTTTCCAAAGAGGGTGTGCAACATGTTCTAGACCACTAGCACATAAAAGAAATAGAAAATAAAGAGATCTGTGTGTCAGATCTTCCTCCTTTTTAAGACAAAAAATCACAGAGTGAATGTTTAAACAATTTTCTTTTTTTTTAAAACACTCATCAAACTTTTTGTATATGAATTTCTATGGCATATACTCGACTTCTAAAAAATAATTTATATTTTATGCTTTGGAACAAAGAAAAAAAACATTTTTGGTTTTTTGGTTTTGTTTTGCATGCCGCTAATCCTATTCCTGTTTGGGCTGTTTTCCTCTCTAAGGAGGCCTTGAAACTGGAACCAGTGACCATTTTTGCTCAGATTGAGATGGGAAAGTATCTTGCTTATGCTTACCAGCTCAGATAAAACTCTATGTTAAGATGATAAACATACAATATTCAGAATGCTTAATTGCATATACTATGTAACTCTTTATTGCCTTAATAGAAAGTTCTATTTTTTCTTTGGAAAAAAAAACACTCATCGTAGTCATTTTCCAGAGAAGAGGAAAACCCGAAAACCAATATTTTATGTTTGAGGTTAATTTTTTTTTATTATAGGAAACATGCATTTTGGAATTTGTAGGCTCACTATTGGTGATTTGTCTTATTCACTAGGTTTCAACAATCTACAAAGTCCCAACGATCTACTCCTAACTTTACAAAGTCATAGAGATTGTATACTTTTCCATGTAGTTTTTAAGTAATGGTTTGTCTGAATGGGAACCACCCAAGAGATTTTTTTTCATTTATGTTTTAGAGTATTTATACTACAATACTGAATTTCAATGTAACAAAATCATATTATTATTGTCTTTAATATAAGACACTAGTTTTAAGTGACATTAGTTAATAAATTCGTTAGGTTAACCCAGTAGCAAAGCTACTTAATTGATAAAATAAAAGGGAGCATTTCTACAAGTTTATAGTTTACATCCCTAGATTATATTATATTCATTTTTAAATGTTGAATGTGACCAATATTGGAGTCTTTGAAGATTCAAGTTTTCCTGGTAATTATGCTAGTTTCATCTTATGAGAGCACAAACATATTGGAGAACATATAGAAGGCAAGTGTAATTTGATTTAAAAGAGATTCTTTTCGCTTAGTGTTTGACGCGATCAAAAATTTGGAAAAATAAATGTATATCATATGAAATGAAAATCAAATTGAGACTATAGTGGAATTTTGTTAAGAAAGTGCAAAAGTTACCAAATTCTGGAAAAGCACCACTAAACGTGGAGAAGAAAATATCCGTGAGTAGGTTGTCAACCCTGATGAAGATACTGGAATCACAAATTCTGTTAGACCAAAACTTGTAGGTGTTAGTCTCTGCTACAATATCTAGAGTTAGGATCCATGAGAGGCATTTAGTACATGTCACAGAACACACAAAGAGCATTGAACCAAGTGTCCAACAATCTCCCCTCCAACACGAGCCGAGTGAGTTTCGAACTTGAGACCTGTCGCTTTGATACCACTTTCTGGAATCACTATTGTCATTAGAAAAAAACCTGTAGATGTTAGTTTCTGCTACAATAGTCAGAGTTAGGATTCACGAGAGGAAGTTAGTACATGTCACAAAACACATAGGGAGTGATGAACCTAATGTCCAACTGAAGAATAATCCATGAGAAGGTTGTCAAGCCTGATGAAGAACAATACTAAGTAAATGGAGGAAGAAAATTACAAAGATTAAACTATGCAAGCACCCACAACTTGCCTATAATCATGCTTAGTCTTGGTTGAATATGAAGAGAATCCTTGAAAGAAGTGATTCAAAGTACACAAAGGTGAATGCTCATGTGTGACTGATACGCAAACCTTGCACTTGTGAAGAAATATGTAAGTGTGCAGAATATGGACAATCCATAATTTGCAGAGTGAGCATAAGAAAAACACATTTGCAAAAATTCCATTTCTTTTATTATAGAAAAACATGAGGATACCTACCAAACACAAGAGGAGAATGCCTTAATGCCTAGAAATTTTGAAATAACTAAAAACATCCATATGCCCAACAATTTGTGATGTTCCTTTTTCTGGTGTTCCTTATGGCATGGATTAGGATGGAATTTCAGAGTTGGGGGTAGACAGGTCACAAGTGTGGGTTGGTGTCATCAGTGCTCCCAAGGGATTTTGGAGGGGTTTTGAGGAGTTTTTATGAGGTCCGATGTAATTCGCTTGGTATATTCCATCATCCACACATTTTTCCTTTTGTTCCATTGCATTTCGACAACTTTCAAAACACAGAGTTATTAATTGGACCGACTCAATTAATTATGCTTAAGGTAGTATTTAGGGAGGAATACTCAGCAAAACACCTTAGTGTAGTAGCTCGTTGGAACCAAAATGAGAAGATCTACATGATGGGACGATTATATGTGATTTTCAGTGGCCTAAGGAGGCATGGTGGCTAATTTACCATTTTCCCACTTTAAAAAGAATATTTTATTAAGGGAAATGTGCTCAATGATTAAATACTAATAAAATATGATCTTTTAGAGGGGTCCATTAGATTTATAAAAATGGAGGAGGAGGTCATAAGAGGACAACTTGGATTTGATATTTCTTCTTGTGTGAGAGGTTGGAGAACCCATTTATCTACTTCATTGGTAGTCCTAGGACGGAAACCCTCGGGTGATTCAGTGAGATTGGGCAAGTACCCATCTCCCCTTGGTGAATTCATCCAAAATTCACAGGAGAGCTTAGCAGTTGCATTTCAGTTCAGTTTTTGAGGGTCACTTTCAGCATTGGAACAAATTAGTTTTGGAGACCAGATTATATATGTCAGTTATTTCAGTGATGTCAACATGTACACTCTTTCAGTTATTTATTATAATGAAAGCTGTGATTATTTCTTCTCATTGTGTTATTGAATTTCATGCTGTTTACTTGCTATATTTTACATCGCAATCTTCTATTAATGGAATAGTAAATTTATGGTGAAATTTTGGTTGATTTAAATTTATGCATAATTAGAAAAACATTCCATTTGGGATATTACAATGGTATCATAGCTAGTTTTCCTGCTAGCCTGAGGGTTTTGAAGATTAATTTTATTGAGTCAAAAATCTTTAGGAGGTGTTTGGAGCAAAATTTTCCAGGAGTGAAACCTTTATCTATGGGTTAATTTTTTGGGCAAGATTTATGACTGTTGAGGGTTGAAATTATTAATGCATGAAGGCCGCAATATTATCACATGTATGGTAGTATGATGGACACAAGAATATTTCTCAAAACTATTGAGCCCTCTTCCCTGCTCTGGTGCGATTAGGTATGGTCTGGTTGGTGTGCAGTGGGAAGATAAATGATCATATGAATTAAGTCAATGGAACTATGGTATGACTATGTGATAATAGAAGATTGTAACTGATTAGGTCAATAGGGAACTGCATTTGCATGCATAGTCCATAGGCTGTTTTGATGAATGTTAATGGACGTCTCTGATTGAGATTGATGGCATGTTTGTTGCACCAAATTTTCATTGTCAACGCGTGGAGGAAGCACACAAATTCTGGACAAGTTTCATTATGAAGGACTTCCAGGTGCCTCAATCATTAAGATGAGCCTGACCTTGATCTAATCAGAATATTTTACCACTGCGTGACAAAGGAAAGTCGACTAAGGCACATGCAATGAATCATGGCCAGGCAGGTGGTGTTTGGTGGTGCAGGCCACAAAGGGGACAATTCTATCGGCTAAGTTGAGCAGCATGGAATGCAACGTCGATCTGTGATATTCCGATTAATGGAGCCTGTTAGCCCTGAGTTGCAATGCTGCCATTTTGAAGGCTAAAGGAAGGAGATGGTTTGCTTTGCTGTCCTATAAGAGGTCCCCACACGAGCCATCACCCCGCTTTCCTCACTCTTCTACTTACATTCTACTCCGCTCATATTCTAACTCGACCCTCACATCATAACGAAACCCTCTTTCGCCTTAGCCCTAAGTAAATTAACCCAAAAAACCCAGAAAACCTTACCTTTTCGCCCATTTGTGCCCTTTACACATTTCTCGAGGACATGTCGTACCTCCGTGTCCCTCCGCCGTTGATTCCCCCCCGCCAATCCAACCGCCCACGTTTCACCCGATCGGGGAGACCTTCTTGATCTATCTTCACAATTAACTCACTCCCGCTAGATCTAACGACTATCACTCATATCGCACGGGCAACTAGCGAGAGGAATAGCTGCCTGATAAAGGCGTTTTTTCTCTCTCCTCCGTCTCTATGTGTTAATCACTGAGTGACATTGGGGGGGGTTCTGATAATTCCTTCTTACCGCATAATCCCCACCCGATGGAAACCACTTCTACCTCCAAAACCACGCATGGCTGTTAACCACCACGTACCTCCTCTGCTCTATAACCATCCGATCTTCCTGTAGGCAACCTAACAACCTCGATCTGGTCCGCCCCTTGCCACGACTCCATGCCTCTAGTGATCAATCGACACCATTGATTCCACCCATCCGACGACCCTTGTCCACAATCACCCTAACCCATCCTCCGCCACCCTGCCATTACTTTGTTCGTCCGATTTGGTACACCCAATGGCCAATACACCCCTGCTTGCCACTTCCAATCAGCCACTCCCTGTCATTTGCCCGAGGAGGAGAGCCATTGGCTCTGCCAGCCTTTATGATAGTGGGACAGTTAAGCCAAATAAAGGAATGTAGGGCTGAGAGAGGAAAAGGCACTAGAACGAGGCTGCCAACTACCAGAAACAGTTATAGACAATATCTGCATGAGCCAGCAACCTGACAGTGCAACGCGGTACCAGAAATGGTTACTGTTTTGGTTATGAAAGGAGAACTGTGTCCTTATTGTCTGTTGAGATATGTCATCAGGTAGTCAAAGCTAGAGGTGATGCGTTAGGACAGCTGTAGGTCTTAGAAAGCCCCAGAGCATTGTAAAAGGCCTATAAATGGCCCAAAAATAGGAAGAAAAAAGGTTCAACTTATGGAGACTGTAGATACTCTGTTCCTTGCAGCTTCTCATCTTCATTCCAATAATACAAGCTTCTTTTGCTGTTATATGTTCAATGTCCATTTCTCTTCTGCTCTAAGATTGCACTTGGATAAGTCTACTCATGATTTCTTTAATGTCTAATGCCAGATAACTGTCATCTTATCTCTGAATTGATAAATTGGATTTTCAATTGAATAGGTTATTCACATTTCTTCTATGTCTAATGCCAGATAACTGTAATCTTATCTTTGCGTTGATAAATTAGATTTGCAAGTTTCATTTACTTCTTGTAGCTAGCCATTCATATATGTTCATATATGCATCTACTGGTATAACCAGTATTCTCCATCTATCCATTGAATCTATAAACTATTGAGCATTAGTGGTCTAAAGCCTTGTCAATCTGAGGGTGTTCATACATGTCTAGAGTAAAACAGAGTTGAAGCGGTTATCTGGCTTGATCCAAACCATCATCCATTCCAATAGTCCAGAGAATAATATTGAAGATTATATGTTACCAGGCATCTACGAGCTACAACCTAGGAGAGTTTCTTGGAGTGTTAACATAATTGGTGCCATTGTCAGGGAGAGGAGATTGAAGCTCAGCTTCCCTAGGAAATGACACAGATCCAACTTTGATGATAGACAAAGTCTGGACACTATTTTGTTTGTAATCATCTACCTAGAAACTCTATTGGAGGTCGAACCTCTTGGCGACTCCACTTCATAGTTCTGGCTCAGTTTGGGAGGCATACTCGAAGAAATCCTCAGAAGCCACAAGCTAATCCATTTCCTGACCCTGAAAAAATCATCAAAGAAATAAAGGTATTGTAGAAAGGAGCATCGGGTTCAGGCAAATCTAAAAAATCTTCTATATATCTTCAAGAAAGGCTTGTAATAGAACAAATACGTGTTGAGAGTATAGCATCTAACACTAGTAGTGAGAAAAAAATCTCAGAGATTCATAAAGCTCCTTATTCCTTAGGTTCTCCTTTTGTTGTAAGCCCAAAGGAAACCTCGCCCCTTATACATCATATCGCTTTAGTCCTATCAGCCACTCCTCAGCCTTCTATCATTCAGACTTCCAGTACTCCTATAGCCACCACAGCTATGGCAGGCCCACAAGCACCTACCAAAATGAAAAGAATCATAGCTGCTAGGTATGGACCTTTAGTACTACCCACCCCTTTGAATGCCATGCCTACTGGAGAATATTAGAAGTATATGCCTAAGTTCACTGGGACTGAAGGTGTTACAGCTGAAGAACATCTTGAGTCATTCTATAGATATGCTGATAACCTAGACATTAGTGAAGATGATGTTTGGATGAGAGTCTTTGTCTAAAGCCTAGATGGAGAGGATAGAAAATGGTTCAGAGAACTGATCCCAAGGTCTATAGAAAATATTGAGGCTGGGATGATGCCTTTCTAAAGCATTGGAGGGATAAGAAGGATCTACTCTACTACCACACCGAGTTTGGCAACTTAAAGAGGGAAAATGGTGAGTTGTTGTCTGATTTTAATAAGAGGTTTAACCAAATGTACAACAAGATACCAACTGAGGTAAAACCCACCACCACCTCTGCTAAACTCACCTATGCTAATGCTTTTGACTGTGACTTCTGCCTACTGTTGAGGGAGAGGCGATGTTCTACTTTGGCTGATATGCAAGATGCAACCTTGGAAGTAGAATCAAACATCATGGCTGCAGAGAAGCTCAGAGGTAATGTTGATAGAAGGAGACATAGGGGTGAATCTTCATCATCTTCAGACCCCAATATAGATGAAATGACCAAGATGATAGAGTCACTAGCCTCTAAAATCTCAAAATTAAAGGTTGAGCAACACCTGGGAAAGGAAGAGTCCCTAATAACTTTGCTCCTAGAAATCCAAATCCATATAGAAGGGCTAATGAGCAATTGCAGATTCTACAAAGAAGAAAAGATGTCAATGAAGACCAAAGGGTGAATACCCCTTTCCAGAATGTAGTCATGGAAGAGGAGTAGTTTGAAGAAGATGATGAGATCCATTGTATGGAAGACAAAGGCAGGGCCTCCTTTTTAATCTTAGCTGCCTATGAAAGGTCATTGTTCAATGACCATACCAGCCAAGAGTGGGATGGTGATGTTGTTATACAAACTGAAGATTAGCAAAGATATAACCTAAGGATGAAGAAGAATAATGCCAAAGAAACCCCTGTGTAAAGAGCTGCTGTCCCTGCAGAACAGCAAGCTAATAAGTAGAAGCAACTAGCAGCTGACCCTATCATCCTAAAAGCTCCAACTCACGAGGTAAGAGGCCTTGACAAGTCTCCTTCTCCTTTCAGTTTTCAATCAGAAATTTAGAAGCTAAGGATACCTCTACCTCTAGTTGAGCTAGTGAAGAATGAGTCCTTCAAGAGATCTATCCTAGAGGCCCTTGAGCCCAATGCCATCCAAGCCTCCAATGACTATGTAAATCTACAAGATGACAAACCAACTGTTGTTCTCGGCCCAATGATTGAAAATTATGATGACAACTCCCCATCATTCTATGTCTCTTTAACTATTCATGACAAAATCCTTCACAACTACCTTTTGGACACAGGAGCCAGCTATAATCTAATGCCCAAGGCTGTCATGGATGAGTTAGGTCTTGACATTACCAAGCCTTATCATGACATGTTTTCTTTTGACTCTAGAAAAGTGAAATGTTTGGGATTAATCAAAGACCTAGCCATCACCTTGTCTCAGCTGCCTATGAAGAGCATGATGATGGATATTGTGGTAGTAGATGTGCCCCTAAGTTTGGCATGTTGCTTTCCAGAGGTTGGATCAAGAGATTAGGTGCAACATTGCAAAATGATCTATCCTATGCTACTATCCCAGTTTTTGGAGGTGAGATTAGGAGATTATACAGAGAAGCTCAGTTGGATTATATCATCAGTGATGAGAAGAATCCCACTAATCATCCTATCTATGCTGTTGACACTGATTTTGGAGCCTGTATTCTTCAAATTGAAGAATCCCAGTTGACCTTCATGCAACTTAGGGAACCAGTTTACCAGATCACAGAAGAAGAAGGCCCACAAATTTGGGACATGTTCTTTGATGGAGCTTGCTCTAAGGAAACTGTAGGGGCAAGTGTAGTCCTTATATCCCCCACACAAGAATGCACTCATCTATCTTTCAAGTTAACTTTTCAGGTCACCAATAACATAGCAGAGTACGAGGCTTTGATATTGGGCTTAAACGCTGCTAAAGAAATGGGCATCAAAGGTCTAAAGGTGTTTGGAGATGCAGACCTTATTATTAAGTAGGGAAACAAAACTTTCCAAGCAAAGCATCCAAGGCTGAAAGCATACAAAGATGAGGTATGGAAGCTCAAGGGTTCTTTTAGTAGTTTCAATATTTCTTATATCCCTAGAATGATGAACCAGCTTGTTGATTCCCTTGTTGTGTCTGCTAGCACGCTTATCCCTCCTCTGCCTCCTAAATTGACTTATGAAGTTCAGGTGAAATACAGACCATCTCTACCTAACAATGTCAAATACTGGAAAGTTTTTGAAGATGATGATGAGATCAATAGGGTTTTACAAGTCATTGATGAATTTTCTGAAATGCACATTGACCAAGAAAACGAAACTATTGAAGAATGCAACTAGTCTGAGCTAAAGAACAAGATTGGCTAGGATAACATTGTCCAGCTAGTAACCATATACCCAAAGGATTGGTGCCCCTAGAAAAGCTGTTTGATCATAATGATGTACCTTATAGGCCTACCAAAAAAGAAAATGAGTCTGCAATTCATAGACATAATATAGGGAGCCCCGATTGATCCGGATTTAAACAGGAACGCAATAAAATACAGAGATAACCATATACATAAAGATGCAGTGGAAATAATGCTTCATTTCATTAATGGAAAATACCGAAATATGCTTACAACCAGAAATGGAAATAAACCAGCTAGG
>APFE031750108.1:0-16448 GCA_000404065.3 Pinus taeda
ATCCCCAGTCGGAGCCACTACCCCAAACGGAAAAGGAGCTGCACTAAGGTCCGGACCGGGTGGTTTCCCCCAATGTTGGTGCAACGATTTTCGAGGCATCAACAGATTGGTAAATGGTCACAACAGAGGATGGTTTATTGGAAAGTGAAAACCACTTTTTGGACGGTCTATGGAGTGGTAAGTGGAATGAGTGGGGGCATGCGAAATCACGACATCATGACATGTAAGTGGTCCGAAACAATTGATTTCGGACACCCCCCTCCCGCTTAACATTCAGAGGGTGAGGTGGGGCCGGAAAGTCATGTGGGCCATTGGGTCAAATATCAATTGCGGGGATTTGATGAAAGGTGCAAGGTGGGTAATATTGATGTGACAGGCATGTGAATGGTGGGGTAGGAAATAAAAAGGGGGGCAAAGTATAGTATAAAGTTAGGAGTAATGTATTAGACCCCTAACCTTTTTAATTGCTTTTTTATTAACATTAGGAAAACACATGAACTATGTCATAAAACATTAAAGGAATTTTTCATGTCCTTTACCCTTTGTAATTCTCTCAATCTACCTATCCTTTTGTTTCCAATCTAACATTTTCCCTTTTTATTTAGGGTGCATTTGGACTTGCAGACCCCTTCTTACTTTCTCTCTTCTTCTTTTTTTATAACATACTCTATCACTTATTTCTCCTATTGGTCTAGATTGAACAGTTGAGCCAATTTCATTTCTACCTAGCTATTGGTTTGCCAAGCTTAAACTGTTTGGAAGATCTTTATTCTCTATCCTATGAACAAAAATTGAAGTTTGTTCAAACATGCTTAGAATGTATGAATTGAACAATATTTGAGGTGTTCTTTTCTTTTCATTTTTTTCTTTTGTTCCTTTCCTCTTTACTTTTTTTTAAATACCTTCTTTTTTTGGGGGGGAATCAATTGAATATTGAGATCTATGAACAATATGAAATCTGCAAAATGTGAGATACTTAATCACCTTGAGATCCTATAAATTATAGGACCCTAACAGTGGCTACAGTTGGGGATGGCACTTCTTAGGGTGAAGTGTCATGAACATTAGATTAGTAGCCTTGAGCTCTCATATCTACATTGTCTTCAATGTGATTTCTTTTTGTAGTAATTTAATCAAAAGTAGGCTTCAAACTTTGTTAAATGAGTCATCCAATAAAAAACATAAAATACTGTGGTATTTACAATTGAATGAGGGAAATCTTTGTGCTTATGAGAAGTAATGCTTCAACATCTTGCCATTGACAGGACCTCTTAGCAACTCTGTTCCATCCAATTCTTTAAGAAAAAATGCATTATTTCCTCTGAAAGCATAAACAATTTATGGACCCTTCCAAATATTTTCAAATTTACCATGCTTCCCTTTATCTTGTCTTCTTGAGTCCCATTTCAACACTTTGTGTGCCAGGCTGAAATCATTAGCTTTGGTTCTTTTGTCAAAAAATTTCTTTATGATTTCTTGGACAACCTGAGTTCTATTGTATACTTCTTCTCTGGACTGTTGCAACAGAATTGTCTAATTTATCCTTTTTTTATATCATTAGGTTCAGTTTGTATCTCTTGAATAATCTTCATGACTAGCACTCCCATGGAAGAAGGGAAAAATGCATCCATTCCATAAACTAGTTGATATGGGGACATGACAATTGATTTATTTGTAGTCAATCTGTTATCCCATAGTGCGTTAATCAATTTGTTGTGCCATGACTTATTATTGTCCTCTAGTATCTTCTTAATGATATTTACCAAAATTTTGTTTGAGGATTCAACCAACGCATTACCTTGAGGGTAATAAGATGTTGAATGACCCAAAGAAATATGGTACTTGTGACAAAAATCCACCATATTTTTTTATTTTAAAGTTGCAGCATTGTCAGTGATAAGTTTGTTATGCCAGCCAAATTTGCAAAGGATGTTGGTTTCAAGGCATTTTATAATAACAGTATCAGTAGCAGCTCTGGAAGGGATGGCTTCTATCCATTTGGTAAAGTAGTCTATGGAAGTCAAGATCCCTTTGTGTTGGGCAGAGGATGGAGGATGAATTTCACCAATGAAATCTAATCCCCACTATTGGAAAGGACTTTCAACAAAGATGGGTTTCAGGGGTAAGGGTAATAATTTTCTCTTTCCTTCAAAGATTTGGCATTTACGGAAAGTAGTTACCATCTTATGGATGTCTCGGAAGAGGGTAGGCCAATAGAAACCAACTCTAAGGATTTTATTAGAAACGTTTTTCCAATAAAGATGGCCTCCATAGTCACCTTCATGGAATTCCAGCTTAAATATGTCAACATCATCTTTTAACAAACATTTGAGTAATAAAGCTCCAACATCTTTCCAATATAATGTGTTTTTGATAATGCAAAACTTGACTACTTTTAATTTTAGAAATCTAGCCTTTGTTTTGGATAGCCCAGGAGGAACATTCATATTGAATAGAACATACAAAAGGTCTACATACCAAGGGGAATTTAAGAATGCTTCATTTATTGGTGGAGTCGCCAACTCTTCTTGATCATCCAAGGCAAATACCATGTTGATATCTAGTGCATTAAAATTTGATTCAGTCATCAGTTTGGCTAATCCTTGTTCTTTGATCAACTTGGTGGGTTTGATTTCTATATCATATTCCAGAATAACATCTATCCATATGCCTCTCTTTCCATCAGGTCCATTTTGTGTTAGAATATATTTGACAATCACATTAGGCACCTAAGAAATGATATGAGAATGTAAAATATAAACTCTGAAATATTTTATTGCTTCAACCAAAGCGAATGCTTGCTTTTCCATGATATTGTATTTTAAATAAGTATCTTTCAAAGCTTTGCTAAAGAATGCTATTGGATGTTCATATCATTCTCTGTTTTTTTGTAATAGTACAGCTGCAATAGTATGTTCAGATGCAAAAGAAAAGATAATAAAATATTTTGTGAAGTATGGGCTAATTAAAACTCGAGCTTTTGTTAATGCATGTTTGACCAGATCGAAGGATTGTTTAGCTTCAACATTCCATTTAATTTTTGTACCTTTCTTGAGCATGTTTGTTATATTTCTAAGAAGTTCAGCAAGATTTGGTATAAATCTTCTAAAAAAATTAAATTTTCCAATAAAAGATTGAAGTTCCTTTTTGTTTCTTGGATGATTGATTTTAAGGATACCTTCAATCTTACTGGGGTCAATTCTGATTCCATATTTGGAAATGATATGGCCTAGAAGTTTTCCTTCTTCAAGCCCAAACAATGTTTTCTTGGGATTCAGTGAGATACCAAATTTTCTGTTTTTTTCAAATACTCTTCTCAAATGTGCTAGGTGTTCTTCATCAGTTTTTTAGAAAACTGTGATGTCATAAAAATAAATCACAATAAAATGTCCAATTTCATCTGCAAAAGCATTGTGCATTGCTCTTTGGAAAGTAGCACCAACATTCATTAATCCAAAGGGCATTTTGACATACATGAAAGTTCCCTAGGGAGTTGTGAAAGATGTTTTATCTTGACCATCTGGAAATACTAAAACTTGATTATACCCTTAGAAACCATCTAACAAGGAGATCCTACTAGAACCTACTATTCTTTGTAATATGTGATCCATTTTTGGTAAGGGGTAATTGTCCTTAAGGGGAAACTTGTTTAGATTTCTAAAGTCAATACACAATCTTATTTCACCAGTCTTCTTTCTTGTAGGCACAATATTGGACACCCATTTGGAATACCTCATTGGAACTATGATTTTAGCTTCATACATTTTGTTGATTTCCTTTTCAACCAAGGGCAATAGGACAATATTTATCCTACACAGCTTCTGCTTAAACAGTTTCTCGTATTCCTTGATTGGAATTTTTTGTTGTAAATGCTAGTATCATAAGCTTTCAAATCCTCATAGCTCCAAGCAAATACATCTACAAATTATTTAAAAAGATCTATATACCTTCATTTTTCCATGATGGGTAATGATTTTGACAGTTTTATGATTTTGGGGTTTTGCTCACTGCTTATGTTGCATTCTTCAATTTTTGTTCCCGTTGGTTCCATTTTTGGCAACATTATTAAAGTCAAATAGTTATTCCAAAGGGGTAGGCCCTCTAGGCAAAATTTTATCCTTGAGTTGAAGTACTTTGAATTCCTCTTTTTTTTGGTCTTTGTGTATTTCAATTTCATGTGCAGTTTTATTCTCTGAAATATTTACATCAGAAACAACAAGTTTCTCTACACTAATATGTACATTAGTTTGTTTGTCTAGCCCATCCTCCAAATCTATTTTACTATTTTCAAATTCATCTTTTGATTGTAAAAAATTTTCAATTTGTTTATCACTTCCAGCATCTCATGTTATCAGGTACTACAGGACAATGTTTCACCTCGATTGTGTGTTGTTTGTTTGGGTGAGGTCATTTGTAAGTGCTGGTTGAAAATGCTAAACCATTTTCTAGTACTTTTGGGATCCTTGTGATGACAACAAGGTCATATTCTTCAAATTATTTTATGAAATCAATCACAACATTTTTTTACTCTCTCAATCTAGGATGCTTTGCAAAATATCATCCTTTAATCTGTTTTATGGTCAATTCAGAATCTCCCTAGACTAAAATTCTTCTAGAACCTAAGTTTTTAAGTAATTTCAATCCTAATAGTAATGCCTCATATTCTGTAATATTGTTTGTACACAGAAAGTTCAATTTGTAAGAACTACCTTCACCCTGATTAGTCTTTTAATTGTACAGCCAGACTGCTGCCCTAAAACCTGTTCTACCACATGAACCATCAAAAGTCATATTCCAAATAGGTTTTGTTTCAGGGTTCTGTTGTATCATTGGTACTTGGGAGTTATGATTTTCATTAAAATCAATTTCTTCATGAGTGATTTGCTTATCTAAAGTCCCATAATTATACAAAATGAAGGAATCAAGACCAGTATGGACATAATAGAGGGAATAGTTGTCTGGCTTTTCTTGGTTGCTCACCATATATTTCATTAATTTTTCTATATACAGTCCCCTTGGTTGGCCAAATAGTAGTATTTTGGCATATGTCATATCCATTTGAAGTGTTACTTATAACTTAGCCACCCAATAATGTGACAATAGCATACCATACTTAGGTGGAATGTTTTCTACCACTATGTCCATGACTAAACGTTTTGTTGGTATCTAGGCTAATGTGACACAACGGTCCTTGATAAGACCTAGACACCTAACCTTGCTAGAGTCAAATGAGTACAAACTGTTGTCTGGTCTAGTGATTTCAAGTCCAAGTTTTTCCATAACAGTCTTTGGCATAAGATTGTGAGATGCACCTAAATCCAACATGGCATTATGAAGAATTTTGTTGTGGATATTAAGTCTAACATAAAATGGGGGAACAACTCCTTCCTAAGGTTTGCCATCAACTTTTAGTCCAAATAGCAGCTCAGGCTAATCATCGTTCAAGTTTATAGTATCGATGATTTCTCCTATGTTGAGTACTTTTAGGACTTGATACCTACACACATTTTTGTTTAACAATTCAGTGCAAGGAAAAAAAATTTTGAGTTTAGCAAGTTCATTCTCAATACTGAATGGTGTTTAAATTTTAAGCAGATTTGAGAAATCAACTCTGTCAGCTATTGCTTTGGTGATAGGTCTAGTTTGTTGAGTTGTACTAGGGATATTAGTTTGGACAATTTTAGTGGAAACATCAATCATTTTCCTGGTAACATTCTATGTTTTCTTCTTTTCTAAACTGTTTATATTTTTGTTAAAGCTTTTAGCTGTTTTCTTGAGATCAGACTCAACAGTGTTCTTGGCAGGGTTATCAGAGTTCTTTTTGTTTGAGTTGTCACTGTTTTTCTTACTCCTAAGATTATACTGTATGTGGACTTCTAGTATAGCATTCTCAAATCCATGTTTATAGTTCTCAGATTCTTTATATTCCAGCTCTATTTGAGCTAACAAGAACAGTTCATGTTCCTCTTATGTAAGAGAAAAATAACTATCTTCATTTGTCCCCATTAAATTAATTTTATTTTCCTCAACTTCTTCAACAAAACCTACATCTTCATCAGCATAATTTTCTTGAAATGGGGGCCTAATTTGTTGATATGGGCCTCTTTGTTCTCTTTGTCTAATTTGTGGATTGTTTCTTCTGGGATTTGGGTTTCGGTTTTGGGGAGCAGGTTGGTTTTCCCTAGGGACACTTCTCTCATTCAAACTTATTCTCTCCATCATTCTTTTTGCATGGTCCTCACTAAGGAATCAATATTAGCATTTTCTATAAAAGTTGAAGCTTCTTCTCTTATTGTCACCCTTCTTTCAGTTTTCATCCTAGCTTTTTTTGCTTGCAAATTTGCTTCAACACTCATGACATCTCTTTGCAATGCTTCTAATGTTGGGGAGTTCCTTTCCCTAAGTTGGTGGGACATATATGTATCAAAGCCATCTGGGAATTTTATCAAGGCTAAGTCTTGTGGTTGTTTAATATTTATAGGAATTGCATTATAGGTATTGTTGAATCTAGCACGATAGTCCTAAACACTTTTACCTACTTCCCTCTTAATATTTTCATATTCTAATAAAATCTACAGAGGGTTCTTTTGGACTTCCCATCTATTAAGAAAGGTTTTATGGAACGCAAGGAGATCCTTTATGCTATTTGCAAGAAAAAATTTAAACCATTTTTGAACTTCTCCTCCTAAAATTTGAGCAAACATTTAGAGCTTGACACTTTCTTCATCTACCTCTTGTAGGTAAAAAAAATCATTCATTTTATCCACATGTTGTTGGGCTATTAAAGGACCAATCCCATCAAATAGGGTGATTTTGGACTGATAGTCTTGTGGTATATTGGCCAATGGTGCTGGAAACACCAAGGGAGCATACCCGACTCCCATGATTGGTGGTGGTGGAGGACCACTTGAAGGAAGTTGAAAAATGGATGAGGTTGGGATAACACTAGGAGGAAATGAGAGTAAAGGAATTTGAGTAACCTTATGTTGAAGGATGAAAGAGTGGGTGGTAATTATGGAGGTAGTAGGACTTGGTGACTGAATATGTGCAGATTGAGATGTGAGGGAAGAAGTTGCTATGTTTAAGGCAGTTAATTCTACTGAGTGTTGAAGGTAAGAATCATCAATTTCTGAGGTGAGATCTGTTACTAAATCTTGAAGGGTATCAAAATGAAGTAATAGTTGAAGATCTGAATTAGTTTGTGAAGAAATTTCTCTCACTGGGATTTTCGGTAAAACTAAGGGATTAAAGATAATATGATCTTTCCAATTAGATGATTTAGTCTTGAATAATCCTTGTTCAAAGTGTAAATCAAACTAAATATCTTGAAAGGTAACAAAGTTTTCAGGGAGTGAGTTGGCTCTGTGAAGGAATCTGTCACTTGACTGGCTCTCAGTTCTAGGAGTTTTTCTTAATATCTTTTCTGGATTTTCCATTGTGGTAGGAGGATTTGGATATGGGTGGGATCTAATAGAGATTATTTTGGGAGACAGTGTTCAGAGTTAAAGCATAGACAAACTGAATATATACAAGATTGGAAAAGAAACCAATCTTAGGAATGATCTTATCATACAAAGCTTTTGACTGGGTACTCTAAATTCGAATGGAATGACATGTTTTCAATAGGTCCCCAGTATGGTTGCAACTATGTTATCGCTCTATGAATTTTAAGATTGGCAAGAAAAAGGATCATAAAGGACACATCAAACCACTTTGGAGTCTAGGATCTAGCCATCTTAGACTCAAAGAGGGCTCTCTTTGTATAATTGAGATTTTGATTTTTCTTCTTAGTATTTTAATATTTTAGGCTAGTTATATAGATAAAAGAGTGATTAATTGATTGATTGGTTGGTTCGGGTAGATATTGTTTAAAACTTTTCCATTGGGATATGCAATCAATAGTTGGATTGCAACATCAATTTTTTCAGAGCATTCATAAGGCTAGCTAACTATTTCTACTAGATCTTTAAAGCACAATACGGAATGAAATGAAAGAATGGTGAAATCAGTAATGGTTAAAAAGCAGTTAAGTATTTTTTAACCAGACTTCAGAGGAAAACATGTATATGGTAAACACACACATAAATTAGGTGCTCTAACATAATATCTTACTCTAAACTTTTTGTTTTACCACAAGATTTAAATTATGCATATTGTAGAAAACATCGAAACATTTAACACAGAAAGAAGAACATCACCAGATAAAAATAGATCAAGTGTCTTGTAAACGATATTTATTATCAATGCTCCAACTCCAAATTTACAGTGCTTCAAAAGAAATTTTTGTTTTCAATTACTAGGGTCCAACCCCTAATACTTCAAATGCATGAAGTATTTAACTAAAATATACAACGACTACCGTATACACTTGAAAATTTGTTATTAATTACAACAAAACTAAAATTTCACAAATGTAACCATGAAGTAGCCACGATAAGGTAACTTGGACATTTGGTCCCTTTTTTTTCTGAATTTGTGTTGCTGGGTAATTAATTCTGTTGTAGTGGCTAATTTGGCAGCTCTTTAATATGATATGTTGAATTTGTTAACTCAGTTGGGTGCTGACTTAGCTCTGCATTGTCCCTTCAGTCCTAATTGCACTATTCCTCTTGGTATTCACACAAGTCACTCCATTGATTTTCATATGGGATTTTGACTTTGATCAACCTGCGGTGTACCTCATTTTCTTTAGCATACTTTGCAAACATGGGCTTTATTGTAAAAATGTGTTTCAATTCGTGTTCAATATAGATTGGATTGTTGAAAGCCTCCAACATTTCTTTTATTTTTATGCTACCTTTGATATTAGAGAGATTGAAAACATCCTTTGCTATGTATTTTAGCCTCTTGACATAGTCTTCTCTAGTCATGAGTTTGTCATTAATGACAAATAGAGAAGGGAGACCCTTTTGTGTTAAGGGCTCAATTCTGTTAAAAATTCCATTTATTGTCAGCTCCAAATTCTTGTAGGTTTTAACCCTGTATAGAAATTACCCGCATATGAATTTTATAACACAGAAAAATAAACAATGCAAGAGCATAACACATAAAACACATATACATAGAGATTTTCCCACTCGATCCCAAAACCGAGACTACTATCTTGATTTTTTCATTATATTCCTTTCAATGTTACAATACATATTTATACATGCCGAATCATCCAATACCATGGACCGAAAACCAATGCGTCCAATACCATGGACTGAAAACTATCGCGTCCAAAATATGTGCAAAAATCATGCACAAAACCATAGGTGGGTCCACCCAACCTAACACAGGATCCAAAACCAAAATTTTCTGGGGCGCTGCCCTGGACCTCATAAAGTGGGGTTATAGGTATGCCTCAAATCCCCTATGATCCCCCTTCCCCCCCCCCTGCTGCACAATCGGCGCAATGAAGGGGGGCTCTGCCCCCCCTCTAACCCCCCAGTTAACTATGTGGGCTAGTCGTGGAAAGAATATAACACAACCTAACATTATCCCACTTGTTGTTTTCTGTCCATAGGGGGCCACAAGAGAGCTTAATCATTTTTCCAGCCCTGAAATGCCCATTGCCTCTCTACACCAAGAGAACTTCTCAGAGCTCACAAATTTTGTCAATGTGTCTGCAGTATTATTCAAAGTGTCCACCTTTACGAGCAACACCTTTTTGTCTTCTATCATATCCCTCAAAAAGTGATATTGAACATCAATGTGCTTTATCTTTGAATGGTATGCAAGGTTCTTTGCTAAGAAAATTGCACTTTGGTTGTCACAGTCTATCCTTATAGCTCCCTGTACTAACCCCATACTTGAGCACAATCTCTGCAACCAAACTGCTTCCTTGCTTGCATGAGTGGTTGTCATGTATTTTGCCTCTGTAATTGATAGTGCCACTACAAATTGTTTCTTACTCATCCAACTGACAACACCTCCAAATAGGTTAAACACATACCCACTTGTAGATCTTCTCTTGTCCAGATCTCTAGCCCAGTCTGCATCAACAAAGCCACGAATATCCAACATTCTGTCCAATCTTGATCTTCCTTGGTACCACAAACCATAATCACTAGTGCCATGCAAATACCTGAAAAACCACTTCATTGATGTCTAGTGCTCCTTCCCTGGTTTTGACATAAACCTGCTCAATACTCCCATTGCATGTGCAATGCCTGGTCTAGTACAGACCATTGCATACATTAGGCTACTGACTGCACTTGCATATGGAACACGGGACATGTCCTCTTCCTCTTCTTATGTCTTGGGACACTGTTTAGCGGATAACCTCACACCTATAGGAATAGGAACCTTCACTGGTTTACTATGCTGCATATTAAACCTCTGCAGTATTGTCTCGACATACTTCCTCTGGTTTGACCAAAGCTTCCTCTTTGCCCGATCTCTTTTAATTTCCATGCCCAAAATATAGTTTGCAGCACTAAGATCTTTCATGTCAAATTTGGAGGACAATTGGGTCTTCAAATCCTGGATAATTTCTTTGTCATTTCCAACCAGCAACATATCATCCACATACAAGACCAGATAAATAACACGGTCACCAATTAATTTAAAATACACACAATGATCTGCTTTGCTTCTGGTGAAGCCAAGTCCCCGTATAAATGTATCAAATTTCTGATACCACATCCTTGGTGACTGTTTTAACCCATACAAAGACTTCTTTAACTTGCATACCAGTTCTTTCTTACCCTTCACCACAAAGCCTTCATGTTGCTTCATGTAGATTTCCTCTTCCAAATCCCCATGAAGAAATGTTATCTTCATATCCATTTGTTCTACCTCAAAATCAAAAGCAGCAGCAACAGATAAAAGTAATCTAATAGAAGTTACCTTGGCAACAAGAGAAAAAATATCACCAAAATCAATTCCTGACACCTGGGAATAACCTTTTGCTACTAACCAAGCTTTGTATTTCTCCACCTTCCCTTATGCATTTGTCTTCTTCTTGAACACCCATTTACTGCCAATGGGTTTCCTTCCAGTGGGAAACTCCACCAAATCCCAAGCAACATGAATATGCTTCGTTTCATGAGCATTAATAGTCCCTTCTATGACCATTTCTGTGGTTGTCTCTCTTAGGTTTGTTAGTGGCTCTATGCTATGTTCCTTTGTGTTGATAAGCTTATTATAACTCTCCCATTCCTCTTCTAGATCCACTACAACTGTCTTTGCTGGCTTTGTAAGGGGACTATGAATTTCAGCGTATTTCAGGGACAAAACCTATTGGTTAGGCTTTCCTATACATTGAGTTGTGTCTGTAATTGACCCCTAACTTTTGTTGTGTTCACTCTTGTACTGATCACTAGACTTTTCAGCTAATTCTTTTTTGGAATTTGATTTAGACTTCTCCTCTTTTCAACTACCACTTATGCCAACACTGGGAGTAGGCTCCCTTATTGGTTCAATGAGAAATTGGTCCACTGGGACCTTTGTTAACCTCTGCTTTCTATAATTGTCAAACTTTTGGAGTTTTTCTTGGTCAAATTGAATTCGTACCATATGAAAAACCTCTTTGAAAGTGTTCTTCTATAGAAATACATCGTCAAAGGGATCTTCTTCATTGGTAAATACTTTTATTTCAACCATTGTAGTAAAATTACTTACAACACCAAAGGGATCATACTGCCGCCTCGAGAACTTTGGTATTTGTAAACATAAGATATTCTCAGCCTCTTTAAAAGCATGACCCAAGTCAAATAATGCAAAGGCTCCACATACTATAGGAAATTGAGGCCAAGCGACCTTCTTAGAATCTTTCAGTACTTTACTCATTCCCCACAAGTCTGGTAGGGTATTTCCCAGGCCATTAGTTTGTCGAGAATGCAAAAAGGAAGCACATGGGGTGAATAAATGCTGCCAAACACCCTAATGTATGTGAAAAACTCCTCCCCAAACCACCTTCCCCCAGGGAGAATGTCAACTTCAGCTTCTAGAGAAAATCTTGGGGCGTCTTTGTTGTAGAGCATTTTATGAATAGGGAGCATAACTCCATGACAAATCTTGCAGAAATGTAGGATGAAATTGGATTCCCATAATACTTTTCGATAAAGATGAATGGGAAGAGGATTTTGTACCATCCACTTCCATCCCATAATAGTAAGATCGGAGATAAAATAAATGGCGTCCATGACGTAGGTGCTCAAAAAGAATTGGAGGTAAACCCTTGAAGTAAAACTTCTTTTAGTTCAATATCCTAAAATTGCAAAGGCTAAATTATCTGATAAAATTTGGTCCCAATCCATTATTGTGGCATTGGTATTCGCATCCAATAGAGGTAGCCACTCTGATGAAAACTTGTTGATGTTTGGTCTCCCAAACAATCTACATAACATTGCAATGGAAAAACAATAAGGAGAAGAAATTGAGCCAGTGTCGTACATACCATTTTTATCCTTATTCAATCTTTCCTCATTGCTTGACTAGTGCTTTGTGCATTTTTCTAAGTCTTTGTTCTCCTTGGCAAACTTTTCTACAAACTGCTTGTTGTAGCTAGCCTGGGTTTCTGGCAAGTGATACATGCATCTCAAATTATTTGGGGCAAATGACCCCATGACTTGGTGACTGGCCATCTTGAACTCTCTATCATATATGTCTACGTGATCTATAATCCATTTCACCATATCTGTGTAGGGGAGTATCTTCAGCCTCGTAGCAATACGATGTAGAAACGAGCATGCAAGCTCAATTAGGGATGCTTCAGAAGAGCCACATCCATCTGCTGTAACTGTAACCTTCATAATTCTTCAGTTTTCCTCTTCTAACAATTGGTACATGGCTTCCGAGGTAGATATCCCTGTGTCCCTACTACAAGCGGTGTATATGAATAATGGAGTCATTTATGTTTTCTCATATGCGAGTGCTTTACCTTTCTTCCCTATTTCATTGTGTATTACGTTCTGCATACACTTCCTAAAAATTGCAAGCAGAGAGCAAGGATATGATCAAGATGCTAGTGAATATAGGAAACATCAATAGAAAAAAAAAAATAAAGTGACATGAAATATTTAATTCTTAAATCATATCAAATATATCACCTTGCGTCAAATGGTATTTTACCCTGATCTGAATTGTTTTTTAATAAATGACCACTAATGGACCATTAAGTTAAAATTTAATGTTCATAAATTTGCATCAAATGATGGAAAATACTATCATAGAACTCTGAGCCCTTAGATCTGTGATAAAAGCAATTTTGTGATTTGCTTCACAATATCGCAGATCTTAATATCACAAAACCTATTATCATTAAAAACCATTGTTTTGTCGAGCAACTATGATATGCGATTTACAAGAGGCTATCACATTTCACGATATTTGGGTGTTTTACGTTAAGTAGCACCACATAATTTGGAATTTGTGATGCGATAAGGTTGTAAGACTTTGTGATCTCGCATTCTCATGGATCGCATTTTCGAGGAGTTACTTTTATAAGAGATTCCCACTGTGACGTTTTGCAATGCGATAATATCGTTTAAAAGCAGGTTTTTTAAAGCTTCTCTTAATGTTCGAGACTTTTTGATTATAAAGTTTTTCTTAGGTATTATGGTCATGTAGCGCTTTTTATAAGGAAACTCATAGCTTGTGATTTTTTATGCGCTTGGAGTATGAAAAGGTAAATTTACATGTTTTAGCAAGTTCCACTTGGATATCTTATTTTACTCCAAAAACAAAAGGCAACATTAAATACTAAGATTTGATTTTTTTGGAAGGGTCCCCATTTATTATTGCTATTGTGAATACTAATAAAAGCGGGGTTGTTGATGGTCGCAACAATTGATGATTCACTTCAAAGAACCAGTTATCTCTGATGGTTTTTTTTGAATTTTCTAAAATTTCTAAAATAGAAATGGCTTTGAAAATCAAGCTTTATTATAGAGATATAAGGTAAATAGTTTTATTTGCTAACAACAACATCTTGTTCCAACTATCCTTATTCTGATTATCTTCTTCTTGAAGTTAGTCATTGTACTTACATTTGTCATTACTTGGTTTGTAAAGATAAAAAAAAGACATCTCCTTAGATCAGTGTTAGGATATTTCGACACATAGGAATAGTTAAGTATAACTTGGTCTAGTATAGAGTTAGGTAAAGTGTGTTTCTTTATTATGTACATTTGTAACTTACAATCCGACGGTCACGATATGTAGTGATCCGACGTTTCATCCTCTCCTTGGTATTACTAACACTTGATCCGTGGCTTAACACCAGATTGGTGCATGAATTCTATTTAAAGTGCATGGAGGGTCATTTGTAGGTTAACTGTTCACGAGAGAAGCTTATGTAAATTTTCATTCTTTTATTAATAAATTTCCTGAAGTGGCCGCATTGGGATTGTTTCCCTCTTTGAGGGTTTTAACCACGTCAAAATACTGGTGTATTGATCTGTGATCTATTTGTGAGAGGTGTCCTTTTGGTGTTCTGTCTGAGGAACTTACCATGTAAATTCCTACATGGTATCAGAGCTATTTGAGGGCCGCGTCCATTGGTGATCCAAATCTGGAGCCGGTAGAACTACATCTGACTGCCATCTCCTAGATCTGCTATTTCTGATTGCTTTCGGGCCAAGAGGACTGCTCTGTTGTGTTGGGAGCATTTGTTCCAGTGAGGAACCGCTTTCGTTTCACACGAAAAGGTTTCCGGTAGCCCTAGCTGTGTCATTTTTAAGATCTCTCTCTCTCTCTCTCTCTCTCTCTCTCAGTTCAAAGCTAATTTATGAGAGTAGATGTCTTGGGTTAAAATCCCCTTTTTGTTGGAAAAGGGGCATTTTTTTTTCATTTCCGCACATTCCCGCACTTTGTCAGCGCCTTCATCACTTTTTTTTCAAGAAGCCATAACTTCTTCATCTGGAAGTCGTTTTCAGAACTGGTTTTTTTGAACCAACCTAATTTTTCGAGATCTTTCCATTGGAACACTTAGTTTTAGCATATATAGCTTCAGTTTCTTTTAAAATGGAATGTCCATGCCAAGTTATTCTTGACAGCACCAACAACTTCCAATGGTGGTCCTACATTGTGGATTTACTTAGAAGTAAAGGTCTTTACTGAATAGCCTCAGGCCAAGAAACCAAGCCGAAAGATGAAGAGAAAGCAGCCAAATGGGAAAATAGGCAAGATCAAGCACGTGGGTTGATAGGGATGTCTATATCTCCCGATTTTAGATTCCATATTACTGAACTTGATACTCCCGATGAAGCAATGAAGCAAATTACTAAAGTTTTTGGAATAAAAAATGAACTTAAAGCCCATCAACTTGAAAATGAGTTGCTTACATTGGACCCAAATAATTTTTCTTGCATTGAAGATTTCTTGTCCAAGTTCAAGACCCTTAGACTTTTCTTGGAAGGTGTTAAGGTTAAGAAAGAAGATAGTGGCCTTATCTATTTCATTGTTACCAAGTTGGGACCAGCCTACTCTATGTTTGTTTCACCTTCCATTCTACAAGAGAAGCCTTCATTTCCCAAGGTCATGCCTACAAGCCCCCTTCCTTTGATGCTTTTAGTGATTTTTTAATAAGAGAACAAGAAGAACTATTACACCTTGGTCTTCTTAATCTTGGAAACTCTTCTAATAAAGCGTTAACCGCCCAGCAGAAACCAAACTCAAAGAATCCTAAGAAGTCGTATCCTAAAAAGAATGGTCCTAAACCAAACAAGGGTCCTAGGCAATTTCAGCCTCAAAATGAAACATCATTTCACCAAAATGATAAGTCAAATAAAAACAAAGGGAAGAAGACTGATAGACATTGCAACTTTTGTAATCGAGATGGCCACTTAGAATATAAATGCTTTAAGAAGATGGAAGCCTTGGAAGTAGCAATGAAGAAGCATAACATCCATTTGGAGCACTCTTCAAATTCATCTTCAGGAATGGCACTTTCTGCATGTGGTTGTCAAGAATCTCGGTCTGGATATGCACTAAATGTATCTTCTTCCTCTCATTCAAATAAGTGGCTCATTGATTCTAGAGCTTCTTATCACATGGCCAAAAATAAAGCCATGTTTTCTTCTTTAAATGATTGTAACACCAAAAATATATATGTTGGTGATGATAGACCTCTTAGTGTTGTAGGGACTGGAACTGTTCATATAGACAATGGTCAATTTAATGATGTATTTTGTGTTCCAACCATATCCTACAACCTTCTATCTATTTATCAGATAACTCATTCAGGTGAAGGTAAAATTGTTCAATTTTCACCTCATGATGTTGTAATTAAGGACCTAAAGGATCCTAGACAAGTTTTCGCTACTGGCATTGCTGATGCTTCTACAAGGTTGCATAAGTTTCACAACTTTGGGTCATCAAATATTCGCTCAGTATTTGTTTCTCATAATGATGAAGTGAGAAAACTTTGGCATGAGCGATTTGGTCACTTAAACTATCGCTCCCTTCAGAATCTATGTAAAGAAAATATGGTGATAGGTCTTCCAATGGTATCTTGCAGA
>APFE031750112.1:3839-17491 GCA_000404065.3 Pinus taeda
AAGACCTGTTGACAAGAGTCTAAGTCAATAGTTTTTTCCAAGTCCTTTACATTCTGCCCCATTATTTCTTCCTGAGTCAATTCCTCTACTATTGATTCAGGCACCCATTCATCTTGATTAGCAAATTGTTGTACTTGAGGGAGTGGGGAATGCTTATAGGCTAGTAGCCTATATTTAACCCTCCTGGCACTGATGAAACCTTCAGGGTCATAAGGGACCCACCAGAAGCTTCTCTTGAGTTTGAGCTGTTGTCCTAGTATTTGGTCAGCTTCTTGCCAACCATCTTTTTTATTCATGGTAAATGGGCCTAAGTGGTCCCTGAACTTTAGGTTGGATTTCTTCTTGGCACTATGAAAGTGTGTTAGGTCGGAGTTTATAAGCTGTCTATAGTACTCCAGGGCAAATAGCCTCATAGGGACATACTTTGGGAGCTTGTAGAGACACAGCTCACAGCCATAAATTCTTATTACAGTGTGGTTCTGGTACAAGTACCAATCACCAATTTTGTAGCTTCTGGATAGCTGCAATATTTTCTGCATATCCTTGGACAATCTAATAGGAGGAGTCCTCCTCAAGAGGCATGTAACTGGATATACAAACTGATCAATGAATTCGCAGTATGAGTAAGGGGAATTCTGTACTTGGTGGAAGACTGAAGACCAGAAGATCACAGACCTTCTCTCACCCTGTGAGTCTAGCTTCTTGATTGAGCACTGGAAGCTATCTGTATGGTAGTACAAGAATAAGTGATAGATGTATGAGGAATATCTGAATATTGCCTCCCTGTCCAGCCTTGTCAATTGATCATGTATCTTATTGGCAATGTACTCGGCATAATTGTATTTCATAGCAGGGGGCTTCATCAGGCTGTATGCAGAGAGCATGACCAGCACAGTCAGATCAACATGTTTGTTTGTGGTGAAGCCAACACAGAGGTCAGCATATCTACCAATAGCTTGCCAACTTCATTGAGATCTTCATAGGAGAAAGGAGGTGGCCCAGAGGGTTGGCAGTCTGCCTTCATGAATTTCCTGGCTATCGCAGCAATGTCTGAATCAGAAAGTCTAGAGCCCTCATCCAGCAAATAGTTCATGGAGAAGGGGTATAGCAACTGGGTTTGTTTATAGTTGAGCATCTGGTTGATGGAGTCTGGAGTTATATAGAAGAGGATGCTCCCAGATGGAGACTTCACAGCCTTGAGTTTTTGGTCATAGTTCTCTGCACATAGGTGGATGATTTCAGGGAAAATGTTGACAAAAGGCAGGAAGTAGGTGGGTAGATTAGATTTCCAGACCCCATACAGGTCACTGTTGTCCAAGTGGTTGTTTCTTAATTGGAAATATGTCTGCAAATGGTTTCTCTCTACCACAAAGTCTGTGATGAGGGCATCACTGCCCACCAATGGTATAGCTTCTAGCTCTCTATTGGGTGGATTTATAGGCAAAACATCCAGAGCAGCTAGAGTGGCCATTGTCTTGGTCTTGCTGGTGGTTTACTGTGTTTCAAGCTTGATGTGAGTGCTGAGGAATGGCTTACTGCTCTCTGTTTGCAGTGAGAAGTTTTGGCAGTTCAAGGAGGCTGTCACAGGCTTAATCAATCTGTGGGGCACTCTGTTTTGAGGAAGCAGAGTGTCTTTGAGCTGGTTAGCTGGTTATTTGCAGAGAACTGCTTTAGCAGAGGTGAGGGAAATGTCAATTTAGTTCTTCTAGCCTGTGGCTTGGCTTTTTTAGTTGGTTCTTGTGAAAAACAGGTAGATTTCACCATGGGTCACGGGTTTCCTTGGGACTTCCTTCGTGCAGGGGTTTCTTAGGTAGATTTTAGAGGTGAATTTCAATAATGTGGGTCCTTTAACTAAGTTGCTTAAGTAGGAAAACAGGATTTATATGGAGAACAGTGGACAAGAGGGGTGCCTGCGGCAAAATACCTGGTTTTAATGGCGTACGAGGCGTTTGCACTGGTCGAACTGGCTGAATTGTAGGTCGTTGGGTTGACAATGGAGGCGGTAGCAACCCTAACAGATTACTTTTGCTTTTTGACCGTCGGAAGTTGAAATTCGCTTTCAGTGGAGCTCCGGGTGTTTGTAAAAAATAATGCAAAATAACGGCTTTTTACGCCTTTTTATGCATTTTTGGCATATTGGCGCCTTTTTGTGATCACGTCATGCTGACGTCATCATGGGCCCAGGTACGGACAAGGTGACGTGGCAGGTGATGTGGGTGCCCAGGTGGCACTGACACGGTGGCAAGGTGGACAGGGCGACGTGGAGGGCAGGGGTGACGTGGAGGCATGGTGGCGGCAAAGTGGGGTGGCGTCACGCTGACGGGGACGTGACGTCAGCGTGGAGGGTAGGGCGGTAAGCGGTCTCCCTAGCAGGCTCTTGGGTGGTAAGTGGTTTGGAGGGGGGGGGCAGCGAACAACCCAGGCGCCTGACGCGTGTCGGGGGTACGGCGTCAATACCGCCCATCCCCCGGACGCAAAAGGTCAGGCGGTTGTGGTTGAAGATCAACCGCCCACCGTAGGATGGGCGGGGCGGAAGATCTAACGGTGGGCGGCGATCTCAATGCGCCAGCGCTTTAATAGCGGGGGACCCGCCCAATTATAAAATTAACATTTAATAAATGGGGCGCGCGGGGTGGGAAAAACCTTAGGTTAAGGGTTTTATGCGCACTTTATTAAAGTTTTAAAACTTTATAATAAATGGGTTCTAAACGCGCATTTATATTTACAAGTTTTTTATTTAAAAAACTTTATAATAAACGGGTTTAGGGCGGAGGAAAGGGGAAAAAGGGTAAATGAGGGCGGGGAAATGAATTTTTGCCTTTTAACCATAGCTTGTCAACCCCATAGATTTTTTTTGGATGATTTGAGGGCTAATACTAACCCTTGAGGGGTTAATATTTCCCAAGGGAGGGATATTTAGCTATAGTGCTAAGGGGAGGGTATTTATAGATGTTCTTGGGAGATTTTCATTGGATTGTAATAGATTTAGGGGAAGGGGGGAGTTAGGGAGCTAGATAGTATGTTAGTGATTAATATGGTTTGTGAGGTGAGCGAAGGGGTAAAGCCAAGTTTTCATAAGTGAAACTTAACTTAGGATTTCTGAGGATAAATGAAAATGATGAAAAAGGATGTTTTTACACAAGAAATGTGGCTTCTTTTCATGCTTGAACTCCATGGTTTGACCAAGTGGTTTGTGATGTAATGGAGTGGAACTAGACACCTAAGCAGATCTCAAGGCCCTTGGGGGTGTTAGTAAGAAATGACCTTTGGGGGAAATTGGGGAAGTTAAACATGCTTCCAGTGCTTGTCCTCCATTCTTTTTCTTTGATGCCCACACCCTGAGTGGCATAAGTTTTTGCACTTAATTGGCCAATTGGTGATAGCTCTCCATTTCTGCAACCTTGCACTACTTACCCATCTTAGTAATCCTAACATTTTTTCTTCATTAAAGTGGGTGCACTTGAACTAGCAGACCCTGATCTTCCTCTTTTCTTTTGACTGCCCTCCTATCTAAAATCTACCCTTATTTCTTCCAAGGCCCTAGATTAAGCAGTTGGGAACCTTTTTTTCTCTACCTAGCTAGTCATCTGCCAAGCTTGAGCTGTTTGGTCAGGGAACGTTCTCTATTCTGCAACAAGCAATTTAACCATGGCATGGTCCAGTTTAGATTGTTGGGCCATCCATCAAGTGTGATTAGCAGCAGTACTTGGATAACATGACACTACCAAATGAGCTTAGTAGTGGCATTTTGACTGGCCACTTTAGTTTGGGGTTCATTTTCACTTTTCTCTTGACCACTTGATTTTCTTGCCCTTTGATTATTCTTTTAGGGCATACTCGCTTTTCATTTTTTAATTTTTATGTAGTATGTACACAAAATATGGAACCTATGCAGCCTGCAATGATGAACATATTTGGCGCTTCCACTGTCAATCATGAAAGATGAAACCTATTGGTATAGGAACCTAACAGTGGCTCCACTTGGGGATGGCTTTACCTGGTGTAAAGCCAAGAACAGCAGGTCAGATAGCCTTATTTTCTTTTTGTCTCTGTAGTGAATTTTCTCTAGTACTGCCACCCTTTCATCTGCAATTAGTGAGATGGTATGCAGTGCTTCCTGACCTCTTTAGGATAACAATAAATTTTTCATGACTTGCTTAGCCTATATCATTGCCTATCATTGGTTTTCTGTTTTGCAGACCTTGCTCTCCTCTATTCATCGGAGCTTTCTCCAGCATCTATGTCATCTTGATGTGGTTTCACTAACCTTTCTTCAAAATCTGTTGTAGTCTGCTCTTCTATATATCTAAAAAAGGAAAAAAGTATTTGGAAATATAGATATTTATGTACAATATGGGGTCATCCCATGCTTATGTATCATGGTAGTGCTTGAGCATTCTCCCATTCACTGGGCCTTCATCATTGTTTGACTCATCTAGACTTTTGAGAAAGAAGGTGTTGTTACCTTGCATAGCTTGAATTATGAATGGCCCTTTCCACAGAAAGTCAAACTTTCCATGCTTTCCTTTGTCTTCCCTCCTAGAGTCCCATTTCTGTACTTTGTCACCTATGAAAAAGTCCTCAACCTTAGTTCTTTTGTCAAACACCTTTTTGAGCTTCTCCTGTAGAACTTGGGTTCTATGATACACTTCTTCCCTTGTTTGTTGTAAGTGAATTGTCTGATTGATCCCTCTCTGGTAATCATTTGGTTCAGCCTGTATTTCTTGCAGCAATTTGATCACAGGGATCCCCAGGGAGGATGGGAACACAGCTTCTAGGCCATATACCAATTCATATGGGCTAGTACCAATAGATCTTTTTGTGGTCAATCTATTTGCCCATAGTGCATTTACCAATTTTTTATGCCAATTCTTTTTGTTCTCCTCCAAGACCTTTTTGATGATGTTGATTAGGCTTTTATTGGAGGACTCAGCTAGGCCATTTCCTTGAGGGTAATAGGTTGTTGAGTGAGCTAGGGTGATATGATATTTGTGACAAAAGCTGATCATCTTCTTGGATTTAAAGGCAGCTGCATTATCTGTTATGATTTTCTCTGGGCAGCCAAATCTGGACAAGATATTAGTTTCTAGGAATTTCATGATAATTGAATCATTTGCTTGTCTACAAGGTATAGCCTCTATCCACTTGGTGAAGTAATCAGTAGTTGTCAAGATCCATCTATGCTGGCCTAAGGATGAAGGGCGTATTTCTCCAATGAAATCTAAACCCCATTGCTGAAATGGTTTTTCAGTTGAAATGGGCCTGAGGGGTAAGGGAAGCAACTTCTTCTTCCCTTAGAAGATCGAACATTTATGACATGACATCAAAAACTTTTTTGCATCATAAAACAGGGAGGGCCAATAAAATCCAACCCTTAGGATTTTGTCAGCTGTGGATTTCCAGTATAAGTGTCCTCCACAGTCTCCTGCATGAAATTCTCTTAGGACCTTCTCAGCTTCATCTGAAGTCAGGCAGTTGAGTAAGACACCTTCATGATTTTTCCAAAATAACACATTGTCTATGATACAAAATTTTGCGGCCTTCAGTTTTAGAAATCTGTTTTTGGTTCTGGACAACCCTGGAGGAGCTTGCAGGTTTAATAATACAAAACATATGTCAGCATACCAAGGTGATTCTAGAAAGGTTTGCTTGATCTGTGGAGTCGCCATCTCCTGTTCGTTATCCAGTTCATTTATGTCAAGGGCTTCAAAGTTAGTCTCAGTCATTAGCTTAGCTAGCCCTTGTCCTTTCATAAGCTTTGTTGGTTTGATTTCTATGTCATATTCCAGAATATTGGCAATCCATTTGCCCCTCTTGCCTTCCATTCCTTCTTGGGTTAAGATATCTTTGACTACTGCATTGGGCACATATGCAATTATGTGAGAGTACAGAATGTAAACTCTGAAATCCTTGATGGCTTTTACCAGGGCATATGCTTGTTTTTCCATGATTTTGTACTTGAGTGGGGCATCCCTGAGGGCTCTACTGAAAAAGGCAATAGGTTTTTCACATCCCAAGTCATCCTTTTGCAGTAGGACAACAGTAATTGTGTTTTCAGAGGCAAAGGAGAAGACTATAAAGTCTCTATCAAAACTAGGGCTTGTAAGCACATGAGTTTTTGTCAGGGCTATCTTGATTTCTTCAAAGGTTTGTTTAGCTTCAATTGTCCATTTGATCTTTGCATCTTTCTTGAGTATATTGTTCATCAATCTTATCAACTCAGCGAAGTTGGGAATGAATCTTCTTAGGAAATTAATCTTCCCCAAAAAGGCTTGTAACTCCTTGATGTTTCTTGGATGGGGGACTTGCAGGATAGCCTGAATCCTATCAGGGTCAATTCTTATGCCATCTTTTGAAATTATGTGACCACGGAGTTTGCCCTCTTCCAGGCCAAATAGTGACTTCTTTGGGTTTAAAGAAATGCCATACTTTCTGCAAATTATGAACACTTGTCTGAGGTGTTTTAAATGCTCCTGGTCTGATTTTGAGAAGGCTATTAGATCATCAAGGTAGATGACTAAGAAATCATGAATTTCTTTGGCAAAGGCTATATCCATTGCCCTTTGAAATGTGGCTCTAGCATTCTTGAGTCCAAAAGGCATTTTGACATATTTGAAAGTTCCCCAAGGTGTGGTGAAGGCAGTTTTATCCTGGTCATCTGGGTGGACTAAGATTTGATTGAATCCTGAGAAACCATCCAATAATGAGATCCTTGAAGCTCCCACTACCCTTTGCAAGATGTGGTCCATTTTTGGCAGGGGGTAGTGGTCTTTGAGAGAGACTTTGTTTAAATTCCTCAGATCCACACAGAGTCTTAACTCCCCTATTTTCTTTCTTGTTGGTACAAGGTTAGAAATCCATTCAGAAAACCTTATGGGAGAAATTATTCCAACTTCATACATTCATTTTACTTCCTTCTCTATTAATGGAAGAAGTACTGGATTGACTCTTCTCAGCTTCTGTTTAAAGGGTTTTTGGTTTTCTTTTAGGGGTATTGTGTGCTGGATTACTGTAGTATCATAGGACTTAAGTTCCTCATAGCTCCAGGCAAATACATCCTGAAACTCTTTGAACAGTTTGATATATTCTGGCTTCTTATCAGGGGGTATGGTTCTAGAGAGTTTAATCATTTTGGGATTTTCATTGGTCCCAATGTTACACTCCTCTATTTCTGCATTAATGGGTTGCATCTTTGGTTTTTTAGAAAGATCATTTGAATCAAAGATGTCTTCTAAAGGAGCAAGACCTGTAGGCAAGAAATTGTCATTTAACTGAATTACTTCTGTTTCTTCTTCATTAATTTCATCCAGATCGGCCATTTTTAGCTTCTGCAAATTGGCAGGGTCAAAGGTTGTAGGATGTAATATCCTATCTGTTGTTTCAGCTGATATACTGGTGTTTAGTTCATCCTTTTGGTCTTAATCCTCCTTAATGCTTGTGTCAATGTTTAAGTTTGAGAATTCCTCCTTCATGGTTAAAAAATTATTTATCTGAGTATCATTCTCAAATACCTGCCAATTATTTACATTGTCTGGAACAAAGGGCCTGTGTTTGATTTCAGCAGTGAATTGGTGGTTAGGCCCAAAAGGAAGCTTACAGGTACTTGCAAAGGTTGCCAGACTGTGGGCATGCAAGTTTTGGTTCCTAGGTATTTTGGTGAGCTGATATTCTAGGAAGTTGTTGAGCAAGTCCGTTACAGCCAACCTATAGGACCTCAGCCTGGGATCATTTCTAACAAAGTTTCCCTTTATTTGTTGGATAATGAGGTCTGAATCCTCCAATATTGAGACTTTGGTCACTCCTAGATTCTTTATCAGTTTGAGACCTAGTAGGAGGGCTTCATATTCTGCCATGTTATTTGTGCATCTAAAGTTAAGCCTATAGGCATGACCTAGAGCATGGTCATTTTGAGTATTATGTATCCATACCCCTGCTCTTGCTCCAAGCTTATTTACTGACCCATCAAATTCTAAATACCAACAGGTTTCTTGGTTATTATTGGTCTCAATTGATTTGCAGATTTGTTCAGTGGGCAAATCTGGTTTTGGTAATTCTGGTGACTTGTCAGTAGACCCTGCTGTTTTAATGAGATCAGTGATCTGTTCTTCAGCAATAATGGATAGTTCATTGACATGCCTGGTCTCCTTTGTCTCCTGGAGTTTGAGCTCAGTTTTGGGGCACATATCAGTATTGTATAGTATGAAGGAGTCCATATCTGAATGGATGGAGTAGATTGGGAAATTTTGAGGTTTATCTTCGCTGTTGACCACATATTTCATGAGTGTCTCTCTGTACAGTCTCTTTGGTTGGCCAAAGACTGAGATTGTGGCATATGACATGTCTAGTTGCAAAGATCCTTGGAGCTTGGCACCCCAAGATATTGATAGGAGCATACCATATTTAGGTGGAATGTCTGCTACTACTACATCCATCAGAATTGTCTTTGCTGGATATTGGATTAGGGACACACAGAGGTCCTTGATCAGGCCTAAGCATCTGACCTGGCTGGAACCAAATGAAAATAAGTCTTTATAGGGTCTGGTGATGTCTAGACCAAGCTTCTCCATTACTGATTTAGGCATTAGGTTATGAGAGGCCCCTGAATCAAACATGGCATTGTGTAACACTTTGTCATGAATGTTTAGGCTTACATAGAATGGAGGAGTTCCTCCATCCCCTGATTTGCCATTGACTTCTGAACCAAAAATCAGTTCTGGTTGGTCATCCAGAATGTTTACTGCATCCCTATTTTCTGGTACTTGCAATGATCTATTAATTTGTTGTCTGAAGACCTCATGTTTGGCTAGTTCAGACAGAGGGATTGCAATTTTCAGTTTTCCAATTTCTGTTTCAAGATTGAAGGGTTTTTCCATCTGAACCTTTAGATTATGAGCAGCAAATTTTTCCTTTTCTGTTGAATTTTGGGTGAGCATGTCCTGAACAGGTATATTATTTTGGGATGAGTTTGGGCTGGCTGTGTTTTCTAGAGGTTTGCCCAAAATCTCTGTTGGAAGAAGGGGTTTGGATGTAGGTTTTACTGGAGGCTGTATGTCAGATACATCCTCCACTGTAATCTCTTTTTGGGGTTTTTTATCTGAGGACTCTGCTGAGCCAGTTTTGTCATTGGATTTCTTGGGTTGTTTATTGTTTGCTTGTTTGGTATTCTCAGGTGCATCTATGGTTCTACTTCTTAGTTTGTACTGTTTGTGTACTTCATAGACTGCTGTGTCATACCCTTCTCTGAAATCAAATGACTCACCTGATTTTGTCTGGAATTGTTTTTACTCTTGTGCTTGTTGACAATCTTGGGTTTGT
This sequence comes from Pinus taeda, assembly GCA_000404065.3. NCBI lineage: Eukaryota > Viridiplantae > Streptophyta > Pinopsida > Pinales > Pinaceae > Pinus > Pinus taeda. The sequence goes on from APFE031750112.1 coordinate 13,155, forward strand.
TGATCATCTTGCGTCAAGAATATTTGTTCTTCCCTATCCAAATCCATTAAGTTGATGTGGGGATCCTCTATTTGTTCACTAGTGGTTGAGGCCTCTGCATAATTTTCTTGAAATGGAGGTCTGATGTTCTGATCAGGACTAGTTCTCCCAGCATTTGGGTTTTGGTTTTTCCTAAAATTTGGATTCCTTGTAGTGTTGCTTGTTTGTCCTTCCCAAGAGGACTTTCTCTCCATGGTCTCAACCCTATCTCCCAACCTCTCCATTCCCTTCATGTTTGCATCTAGCTTTTGATCAAAGGTTGAGGGTTCTTCTTTGAAAGTTATTCTCCTCTCATTTTTTGCTCTGGTTCTCTTGGCAATCAGATTTGCCTCTACACTTACAGCTATATTCTGCATGTCTGCAAGACTTGGAGGTGTTCTTTCTCTTAATTGATATGCCATGTTTGGGTCAAATCCATCAGGAAATTTGATCAAGGCTAGATCAGGAGGAGGTCTCAGGTTTTGAGGGATAGCATTATATACATTGTTGAACCTAGCACAGTAGTCTTGAACTGTCTCTTATGGGCCCCTCTTCAGATTATCATACTTTGTCAGTATGTGAAGGGGGTCTTTCTTCTTTTCCCACCTGTTTAAAAAACTTAGGTATAAGGCATCAGGATTGACTATAGAATTTGCAGCCAGAGATCTGAACCAATTCCTTACATCCCCTGTCAAACTTTGCACAAAAATTTTCATTCTTACATCTTCATCATCTATCTCATAGTTCTCAAAATAGTCCTGCATCCTCTTAGTGTTTTGTTGGGCAGCATAAGTGTCAGTTCCATCAAAGTAAGTGATTTTTCCTTGATAATCTTGGGGCATTGCCCCTGGGTTTGCAGGAAGGACTAAAGGAGCATATCTAGACATATTTGCAGGGATAAAAGGGGCACCAAGAAGGAGTGGGACAGCTGGGACAACAGGGATAACAGGGACAAGAGGAGTGAGGTGTGCAGGGGATGGGGGAGTGGGGAAACTACCTTGGGAGGTGGATGAAGAGCTAGGATATGCTGGGGTAGGGTGAGGATGAATTGATGGTTTGACAGGAGTGGGAATATAGCTCTGCTGATTTGGCTCGGTATCTGAATCTGAGAGCTCTCTTAGCTGTTCTTGTTTCTTTAGGATTTTGGGGATTAAGTTGGGGTTTTCAAAGATAGTTGGGGGATTAGGGTCAGGGTTGGACCTAGTGAAACGAGATTTCTTCTTTGGAGCCAACTTCTGAGTTTTCTTTCCTTAACACCCTATGATAGGATTTTGTTAAACATGAAGCTCATTTCTTTTCACTTGGTATTTGACATAAGTCCCCAGCGGAGTCGCCATTGATGTTATCACTCAGGTTGTTCCCTGCTTCCTAAAGGGAATACGGCCGAGGTAACCACTGACCAATCTTGTAGTTACAGGTTCTAGCCTACCTGTAACTAGAGAGGGCTCTCTCTTTATAGTTTAGCTTTGTTTGATGAGTGTTTTAGACTAGTTATGATGCATTGTTTGTTTGAATTTGGTGGGTTGGTGAATTCTTTTAGAACTGAAGTATAGATTTACATGACAGTTTGTTCCATTGGGCAATGGAGTTGAGATATTTGTGCTTCTGAAAGTGGATCTATGAAAACAAAGTGTTGCTGCAGAGCAAGTTAGGCATGTGTGAAACAATATATCAGATTTGTTGGTGAAAATGGGGATTTAGTGAGTGAAAGGCAGTTAAGAATCTTTCACTATGCTAATGAAGAAACATGAAAGTAATGCTTAAGGGCAGTTAAGAATTCTTAAACAGTATTCACCATGTTAGGATAAGTTTAGACATGAGCAATTAAGAATTCATATCTATGGCTAATCCAGCAGAAAACATATTTAGAAATAGAGATTGAGCACAGGGTGTTTGAAACAAATCCTAGGCTATTCTTTTTCTCTACTTACTAAGATTATGAAAACACAAAAAGTTATGGAACAAACAGGAAACACATACACAGTTAAGAGAAACTTATTGATTCAGCAAATGACACAGGAATTATGCAACAACACAGAGCTTTACATATCCATCTTCAGACAGCGTTGGGACTAGCAATCTCCATCAACAATTTTTATTATCAAAAAGTCTTCAGTATACAACAGAACTCTTTAGGAAGAATTGTATTACAACCGACCCTCAATGCGTTATCTGAGGGGATATATATACAAAAATAGGGTATAAAATATCTTAGTGGAGAGTTATGGTGCAATAAATTGCACCACCAAGTCTCTTACAAAAAGAAAATGACAACATAAATATAACTTTAAATGCTGAGGTAGCCGACTTTCCTCTATCAGACAGATTTGACTTTTGGCTGTGGAAGGTAGGCGGTAGCAGTGCTTTAAATGCTGCGTTAATTTTGGCCTGCTATTTGGGTGGATTGCTGAGTCTTCTGTATGCTACTTGTTGTACCTATATGCTGACTTGCCTGTTGACCTGTCTACTGAGCTGTATGCTGATCTTTCTCCAAAAAAGGCAAAAAGCAAAGTGGAATTATCTAGGCAAAATTTCCAACATTGCTTGCCACCAATCAGCTGGGGGTAACTGATGTCTTCTCATTTTAACCACTGTCTCATCTGCCTCTGTGTGTCTATAAAAATTAGGAGGGACCTCAAACAGATGATTAATTTCATGCACAATAAAGAATAGATTCTCCAGCTTGTCATAGAGGGTTTGCCCAGAGGGAGGCCCTGCTTCTTTTGTGGAGCTGCAGGATGCTGTGATCTGGTTTTCAACATAATTGTTGATCCTTGTCATATACTGATTATATGACAGCAGTTGTCCTATACCAGTCACTAAGCTTGGTAGTCCTTTGTCCTGTAAAATAGCCATTTTAGCTCTAAATTCATCTATCTCAACCTTCATTTCCTGACATTTCCTCTCCAGTGTCTGAGTGAAATTCCTCAATGTCAGTACCTTCTTGGCTGTGAGGATTGTATTTGTTCTGTTGGCTATTTGTAGAGCAGCCAATTCTTCCCTAGTTCAGTTATTGAGAAAGTGAATCATTTTGGTGGCCTGCTCAGGAATTATTCCCAGGGCTGTCCTGGCTCTCTGAATCTCTACATGAGCTATTTATATCAGCTCCACCTGTTCAAAAATTGCTTGAATGGACCTCCATTGGTCCTGTATAGATTGGCCAATTTTCGCCCAACTAATCTTTTTTATTTCTGCTAGGGTCTTACCTAGCATCAACTCTTTCTCTAGAGTTTTTACTTTGGCCTCCAAGGCCTTTATTTCTCTTTGCTTCTCTGCCACAGTCATCTTTGATCTGTCATAACTGGCCTCCAGCTTGGCTAGTTTTTCCTTGGCAATATTTATTTCTGTGACTTGGTTTTCTAGCTCTTTAACAGCCTTCATCAATTCATCCATGCCCATGCTAGATTCTGCTGCTGCTGTGACTTCTACTGTGGCTCCAGTTGCTGATGTAGCTGTAGTAGGTGCTGGAGCAGTAGGAGGGGCTGTTGTTACTTGTGCTGGAGGGGTAGGTTGAAGGTTTGTTGAAGTTTGAGGTGGCTGGGAGGTAGATTCCCCTTGCTTGTCCTGTATAGCTTTTTCTAACTCTGCCTCCATTTGCAGTATCCTTTGGTTCATTAATAGGAGCAGCTCCATAGCATTGTCCACCTGTTTTTCTTGTGCAAGCTCTGTTGTGTCAGGATGAATGGTAGGAGGCAATTTTGCCTATTTCCTCAATGCAGCGATATCATCCTCCTTTTCCTTCATAAGGGCTCTAACACCCTTTGGATCTTTTGGGTCATGTCCCAAATCAATAATTATGTCCTCCAAAGTCTTTATTCTGTTATCTTTGGCGGAGGAGGACAGCCTTTCCAAATCAAGCTGTCTGTTTGTGTTCTTTCGGGATTCCTTTAGCTGATGGGCCAGCATTGCCCTGTCAGCAAGTGTTGCATACACCATCTCCCCAGTTTGTTTGTGCAGCTCAATTTGATCCATGGGGTGTATGTCTTTAGCAAAGACCTCTAGATTAGTCTTGTAATAATCTGCTATGGTCTTTGGGTGTGGAACTTTGGGCTTTAGATGAGTGAAGATCATCTTTTCTTCCTTGAGATCAAAGGCAGCTATTAATCTTTGCTTTTTGGTTGGGGTTGTGTTCAGGAATTGCTCATAGAGCTGCACTCTTAGCAACTCATTTTGTGCCTTGATCTCTTTGAAGCACTCTTTAACTGTGGCTGGCTTTTTGCCCTGCTGTCTGGAGGAGGACACCTCCACAGTATGTTGTTGAGCCTGCTCTAGCTGAAATGAGCTAGTGGCAGTCTGTTGGCTCGTTTGTTTTTCTTTGC
>APFE031750112.1:46518-77656 GCA_000404065.3 Pinus taeda
AATGGAGATCCCACCGGCCCTGGAAAGTGCTCTGATACCACTTGTTATGCTCTTAACCTACAAATGATACCCAAATACAGAATATGCAAAGAAAAGATACCCAGAACACAAAATATGTAAAGAAAAGATACACAGAACACAGAATAACATTGATTTTATTATTCAGATAGTAATGTTCACTTGCCTCTTCGAGGGGGCAACCTCCAGTAGAGCAGAGATCGATTACAAAATAAGACACAATGCTCCTCACAGGGATTCTCTATCCTTTATATATGACTCATACATGCAATACCACGGGCCAATACCGTGGTATTAATAATACCATCTATCTAATACTACGGCCCATTTGCAACTAACTATGGTTCCGTTATTAATTGCAAATTAACCACTTACAATTATTAATATGGGCTTTATTGACTCTTGACTATGATGTGATCCCATTACATAAATAAGGGGGTTAGGGTGGGACCCTAACACCATAAAAGCAGAAATTGAAAAACTTTTTAATACTAGTTTCATATGCCCCGTTCCTCTTACCAATTGGGTTTCCAAACTTGTTCCTGTCATGAAGAAAGAAGGAACAATACTAGAGTGTGTTGATTATAGGGATGTTAATAACGCTTGTCTAAAAGAAAACTATCCCACTCCCTTTATCGACCAGATAATTGATGCCTATGCCAGATGTGAAATATTTTCATTTATGGATGGCCTTTCTGGCTATAATTAGATCAATATCCACCAAGAACACTAATGTAAAACTGCTTTTATTTGTCCCTAGGGCACATTCACATATAGGAAACTACCTTTTGGTTTGAAGAATGTTGGGGAAAATTTTTAGAGAGCAGTGAATTATGCCTTCCATGACATCAAACACATTGTTCAACCATATCTAGATGATTTACTTACTCATTCGTGGAAATGGGGTATCACCTGCATCATTTGAGAGCTATACTTATACGATGTCGACACTACAAAATCTGACTCAATCCACATAAATGTGTGTTTTGTGTTGGTTCTGGTCATTTGCTTGGTTTCGTAGTGTCTAAAGAAGGAATTCGACTTGACCCTTTGAAGGTTAAGGAAATTCTTGATCTGCCTCCACCTTCCAATTTACTACAATTATAGAGACTCCAAGGGAAGGATAACTTTCTAAGGAGGTTCATTCCCAACTACATTGAAATGGCTAAAGGATTTACTTGTCTTTTGAAAAATTGGATTCCCTTCCATTGGGACCAGGTTGCACAAGCTTCCTTTGATTCTCTCAAAGATACCTTGATTCAAGCATCATTAATGCATGCCCCTAATTATCAAAACGATTATTTCCTATATCGTGTCGCTGCAAATACAACTATTACTATGGTGTTAGTCTGAGAAGAAGATGGGACTGAATATCCAATCTATTATTTGAGCTACAATATCAGTGATATGGAAGTTAAGTAATCTTATGTAGAAAAGATAGCTTTGGATATTGTTCAAGCTGTACAGAGATTTCGCCACTATATCCTGCTCCGAAAGACCACTGTCATTTCATATTGCAACCGTATGACATAAATTTTGTCACGTCAATTTCTGGGGGGGAATAATTGAAATGGATCATCATTTTCCAGGAATTTGATTTGGAATTCATCAAATCCAAATCAAAGAAATATCTAGTCTTTGTCAAGATTCTTTGTGACCTTCCCTCTACCGATATCGATTCAACAATGAAACCATCAATTTCAGATGAGTCTCTATTTCTGATTTCATCATCTGACATGTGGTATGGAGATATATTGATTTATCTCCAAAACTAAAATTTTTGGCTCGATAGCTCTCACTCACAATAGTGACGTATTCAATATCAAGCCAAAGGTTATCTGATCATTGGCGACACCCTTTACCATCGTGGTATTGACACGATTTTATGGAGGTGCCTCACTCATGAGGAAGCTGAGAAAGTTTTGAATGATTTCCATTATGGTGCTTGTGGTGGATATTTATCTGGTTATGCTACGACATAGAATATTCTCTGTGTTGGTTACTTCTGGCCAATTATATTTAAAGATTTCATTATTTCTAATAGAAGTTGTCATGCATGCCAAATTTTTGCATGAAAGACTCGATTACCACCTACACCACTGTATCCTATCATCGTTGTTAGACCATTTGCAAATTGGGGCATTGATTTTATGACATGTAACCCTACCTTGGCCAAGGGGAATTGGTATATTATTGTCACCGTGGACTATTTTATGAAATGGGCTTGTTATCACCTAGATTGAACCTTAGGTTGAAATAAGGCAACGCCAGGGTAACCACAAACCATGCTTAACCAAGTAGCTAGCCCTACTAGGCCGGGAGAGGGCTCTCTTCATAAGGATCTCAGCTGAGATGACTGGATCAGGTAAAGGATATTAGGCTAGGTATAGTATCACAAAGTTTTGATTGGATTTTGAAGGGTTTTTTCCGTATTAGGAGGAGCTAGACAGTTTAGGGTTAGGGAACTAGGTCAGAATTGCAGGGTGTTCAATGGGGCAAGGTAGGCATAGGCTTCATCACTCAAGAGCTTGATGGGATGAGAAGTTTTAGACTGGTGAGAAGCTAAGAAAGGCATGTGAAACCATTAATCCTTCCTAGACTACAAAATACATGAAATGGTGAATGGTTTCCCAAGGCAGATCATTGATGCAATGAATTTTGCCTATCAACTTGAAAGCTTTCAACTATAAGCAATGTAATAATTAAAGAAGAAAAAACACATTAACATATGGTTACAGAAGAATAAATTGTACTAAAACTCATACCACATGGATCCCACAAAAATAGCTACAATTCTTATTAATCTCTTGCCAAATTGCTTGCAAAAGGTGTACAATCAAGGTCTGAGCATCCAACTGAGTCCAACCCTTTACAATGAGAAAGAAGAAGAAGAAATAGGCTCTGTTTCAACCTCCTCCCATCCTCTGGGGTTGAATCCCTAATATTAGGAGCTAATCTAACCAACACTAAACAAGAAATAGGAATATAGGCATCTTAACAACTTGCCTCTACAAGTGAAAAACTGATTCATTTGAGCTCAAATTGACTTTTAATGTAATGAATCTACCCTCTACTACTAATTATCTATCATAATTACATGCCAATTCATCATTTACAAAGGTTAATAATCATCCATTAGAGATAATCCAATAACACAATAAAAAACTGGAAAGCTAGCCATCCTGAGCAAAAACTGCCCTACGCGCAACGCCACTAGCCCAACGCACAGCGCCACTTTCAGGTCCCTTTTGGAGGCCTTCCTAACATCCAAATTGAGCTCATGATAGCTCATTAGAGAGGTATTCAAGTATAATTTATAAAACACCTATAATTTCTTCATTTGAAGCTCATTTGACCCCTTAAAAATTAATTCTCCCAAGACTACTTCTGTGTGTCCAAAACGTGGTAGAAAGGTCATTTCTAGGGTGTTTTTTGACCTTTTGGTGGACCATTTCTTCCCAAAAAATATTTGAAGCTTGCTAGGATGCATGTTCTCATCACTCTGAATCCAAAAATTCAAACCATTTCTTCATTGGGTGCCCCTAGGAAAAGCGCAGCGCCACCAGTTGTCCCGTGTGTAGAATTTCAAAAATTTGCAAGTGACAAAATTTCCTCCAAAGTTTCCCAAAATTGGTGAGAAGCACCATCTTCAAGTGTCCTGATGAGCCAAGGAAGCTTCAGCAAGCATCCTAATCCTATTCTCCTCCTTTTTTCCCTTTAGAGCCCGCCTTAGCCTAGCTTTCACTGCCGTTGTTTTCCCCCTCCTCATAATCTCTGTCCTCTGTGTCCATGTTGGTTGACTTTTGAAGCCTTGAAACCCTAGAGAAGGTAATTGAGGAATGAGTTATGGTGAATAGGGGTAGGGGAAGGGGAGGTGATCTCATTAGGGTTTGAGCTTATGAGTGAGCTTGCAAGAGTGCTAAATAGGTTATGAGGGTTTTAGGAATTTGTTTTAGGGTTTGAGGTTGTATGAAGGGAATGAGTGAATGATTTATGAGTGACAGGATGGGATATGACCTTATGGGCTAGAAAATGAATGAGGGGGTAGGAATCATAAAATGAGGAAGGTCTTTTTTTGTTTGAGAAATTTCCCTTGGAGAGGAGGGATAAAGAGATAAGGATGATATGGAATAGGGATAAAGGGATAAAGGGATAAGGGGATGGGGAAATAGGGATAGGGAAAGAGTTTAGATTTTTAGTGATAGGTCATAGGAGAAACAATGAGGGTTTAGGGTTTTAGGCATCACTAGGGATATTTTAGGGTTTATGCACTTGCCATAGGTAAATATAGCTTAGAAGTTAAATTGCAAATCAAATCAATGTAGTATGGAGGACCACTTACTTGTATGCAGGTGAGAGAGGGAAAATTTGGAGGTTTCTTGAAGATTGTGGCTTTTATAGCTCCCCTGCACAATGCACAACACTGATACACAGATGCGCAGCGCCACCCTAGAAGCGCAGTGCCAGTGTAAAATTACACTAGGAAATTTTTCTAGATGCGTAGTGCCACTTTAAGATGACATTTGACTACCTTCCTGGTGTCCAAATTAGGTGTGGAATAGCTCGTTGGAAATCTTGTCATATCTACTTTCTAGAAAACTTGAATTTTTCAATTTGGAGATCATTTGCCCTGTCAAAAGCTCAATCTCCCAAGACTGTTCAAAATGTATAGAATGAGGCTTCCAAAATGCTAAGTGTTGTTTCAGTCAATTTTTGGAGGTATTTCTCAACTCCAAATTGAGCTCATGGTAGCTGATTGAAAATCTCTTTGTGTCTAGTTATCATTTGACTCATCAAGAAAGTCTTTTGGACATTCCATCTAGGAAAAAACTTGATTTTAGCAAGGTCACTCCAAAAGGGCAACAACTCTCTTGTGGCAAATGATTGTTTGGACATTTCTCCTAAACCATAAGACCTATGTAAAAACTGAAGGACTTTTTCTTATTTATTCTATGATGGACAAAAACGTCTTTCACTTTTTTCAAATTCATATTTTCTTGCTCAGAAACACCATTTGAATAAAACCTATCCCAATGTGTGGAACAGGGGATTTGTAGAAATGAAGGGAAATGAAGGGGATGAGAGGCTTATAATTTCTTGAGAAAATTTTTGGAAGTAGGGATGGATGTTAGGAAGCAAGGGAAAGTAGAATTTAAAGGATTGAGTGAATGGAAGGGGTTCAAAAGGGAAAAACACAAGCATAACCTAGAAAAGTGTCAAATTGTAGCAATATGCTAGGGTTTATAGGAAAATGATGAATTTGAGGGATATAAGTGTTGGGAAGTATTTAAGAAGGTTTATTAAGGATAGGGGAAGGTGTATGAGCATAAGGATATAAGTTTTGTTGATGATTTGACCATCCAAGAAAAATTACCTTCAAAACCCTAGGAGAGGGGAATGAGCCTTACCTAAGCACAACTAAAGCACAAATAAGGTGTAAAATGACCCATTGGAACCTGAAATAATGATGAAAACTCTTTGAATGATGGTACACTTAGCCAAATGGTGACATCGATCAATACTTGGAAAACTTTGGAAGGAGTGAAAATAATCCTAGACCTAATACCTAGTGACCAATTTTTTACTTGAAGTCTCACTGAAATGACAAAAATTTGACTTTGACAACCTAAGAACACTTTATAAGAGCATATTTGATCACTGGTGGAAGGCTGCAAAGATTGACATTAACAGGGTCGAGGCCATGCCTACATTAAACAACAGCGGTGAGACAGTTGCTCTTTTATTCTTCAACCATGTGGTTGCATGGTTTGGTGTACCAAAAGCTATAGTTACAGATCATGGTTCGCATTTTCACAACCATATGATGACTGAATTGACTACCAAGTTAGGACTTTCACATGATAGTTCTACTACTTATTATCCACAAGCTAATGGACAAGTTGAAGCAATCAACAAAATCCTTAAGCAAATGCTTCAATGTATGATAGGAATTCATAAACGAAACTAGCATTTAATCCTACACTCAGCTTTGTGGGCTTACCAAACCTCGGTGAGAAATGTGACTGGATTCACACCTTTTTAATTGGTGTATGGTCTAGAGGCAATCTTTCCTATACAATGTGAAATTTTGTCATTAAAATTCACGATTGACTTATTACCTGACACTTCTGAAGAGGAAGCATGTTTCTTAGAACTTATCCATTTAGATGAAACATGTCGTGAAGCCACATTGGCTAATGAAGCACATAAGAAATGAATTAAGGCACAATATGACAAAAATGTCAAGCCTCACATTTTCTCAAAAGGAGACCTGATCTTGCTTCATGACTAGGAAGCTAATAAACTAGGAGTAGGGAAATTTGAACCATTATAGATGGGCCCCTATATTGTCAAGCGTGTTTTGGCAAAAGGTGCTTATGAGTTAGTTGATTATGATGGAATTCCATTGTTGCAGCCCCATAACGGGTTGTATTTGAAACATTACTATGACTTATTTTACGTAGTAATAAACATTGTATATATAGTTTGATTGCATGTGTGTGTGTCATAGTGCGACTTTTAGAGTTTTATGTGGTTAAGTAATCCACTTCTCATTTGTTGCAGATGTCAGAATCTTTGGAACCATTTGTTGGTTGTGCTGATAGTGCTAGTCATAGTATGCAAAACCTATCTTCTACAACATGGGATATATTTGCTCCAAGTTGGGAGTTAGTGAGCTTTCAAGGGATTTGTATCGGTTGTTCTACAAACAATATCGTTGAGTATAGCACATTGATCGAACTCTTCTCTGATTCCATTTCACTTTCCATTTGTTGAATCATCATTAGGCTGGAATCACAACTTGTTGTACTATAACTTACAAATGTTTATACCCTTTGAAATCCAACAATTTATCATATGTTACTTAGAGCTCGTCTCTTGGAAAGACATTTTGATTACATGCAATATCAACACATTTCCAGGAACTTTAACTCATTAACTGATTCATTAGTGAACTATGTGCTAAAGAGACATTTACGACACATGTAAAAAGTAAATTTTCAATTCACATCAATAGTTGAATAGGAGTGCACATAACCATATAAAAACATTGAAAGTAAAAAATAGATAGATGTTTAAAAGTTCTTACAAAATTTGTGTCCAAGACATATTGGTCATTTGACCTAAAAACTCAAATGCATATAGAAAAACATCCTAAGTAGACCTAATGATGCTCATGATAACATGTCACACCCTAAGCTATCATACGTAATAGCCTCATCCAACGGCTAGGTACACCAATAGTATGGTGTTGCAACCCCATCGGTAACTCCTCGATCTGGACATTTGGAAGACCAAGGGTTAACCCCTCTATATGATCCTATAACTCTGCTAGTGTCTAAGGAAAATCCAAATCCTAGAGAACTAATCTTCCAACATTTCTCTGTGTTGGTTCACCCGCCTCCAATTCATGCCCCATTGGTCGAACAATACCAACATCTTCATGCATGAGAAATTTTTTAGTATAGTCTTGGAAACATCAAAAGAATAAAAACATGTAGAAACTTAAAAATTAGAAACACTTGTAAAAATAGTTTACCTATAGCACCCGATTGAGCACCCATTGGTAACCTCAAATCTAGATCTCGATGAAAGTCCATCCCTACATATGGATGCTCCTTCATGATAATGTGTTGTTGAATGAGCCAATTGAAGAATGCAGGATGAAATGAGATTGATGATTGACCAGCATGTCAAGCCATCAACTCAACCCATCTCTCCATCAGTGGATCTCTAGGACCATTCAAATTCAGTGACACATGTTGAGGTTGCATCAATGGAGTTCTCTCTAAAGTAAAGGTAATCAAGATCAAACCATAGCTAAAATTCTTCATCTTACCACTCTTTACCTTGGACAACTACTCTTTCATCGAAGAGATAAATACCTCACGCTAGTTGAATGTAGTCGGCTCGAGGCAATCAAGCACAAACTGCATATATGAACTGTTCTCCAAATGAAGTGTTGCACTACCCACCAAATTTGTGATAGTGAAAAGGATTGTTCACAAAGACAAATCATAAACATTTCTGATGTTGATCTTCCCATCTTTGCTAGGTTGTGTACCTGGCCAACAGAACTGTCGAATGTAGTCCCTCACTCATTCACTCCCACGGGCAGAACCTAAAAGAGATATGGGGGCAACATGTCTCGACATTCCTGTAAGGAAGTAAACATCATCAATAAATATAGGGAGAACTTTTCCCCCTATGTGAAAATCTTGATTCGCTAGATCCCATGAATGAACTAAGAATTACAATAGTTCTAGTTGTTGCCTCATCCCGAACAACTTGAAGTATTTGAGTAACCCACGATCTCTGAGGGCCTTAATAGTACCTAGATCATTTAGGGAAACCATATCTTGTTCTTCATGCTCTCTTTCATGCCAAGTAATAGTCATTCTGATCTGATCAAACCCTGAAATCAAACCATAAGCTTAGTTATGATCCATTTCATGCAAAAAAAATGAAGAGTTTTTGGGTAAAGTGGGAGGAACAAATTTCTCAACTGCGCCTACTGTAGCCTAGGACTTGAGACAGTGTGCTCTAGAGCAGGTACCCTTCTGTTTGGGTGCATTACATTGTAGTTTTCAATATGATAAGCTCCACTGATCCCAGGGTGAGGTATATTTTCCCTCCGGATCCCCAAAACCCTAAAAAACTCGCTTGAAACTGCAAAAGAGTGAACTTAAATGGAAGAGAAAAGGTAGATATCCTACTTGGTCTTCACAGTGTGACAAATGATGCATAAAATCTCTCACAATCAGCTGTTGAATTTAGAGGTAAAAACTAGTTCAGAACACAAAACTGAACGGTAAATATCATATGGTGAAAATGACTTGGTAAATTCTTGTTTTATGGTTATTTCATGTTCATTTAATGAATAAACTATAGTTTTTTACCTATTTTTACCAATGAAATAGGTATGTTTAATCCATTTGTTTTTTCTTAAGACATATTTACAGTTGATACAGTGAATTTGACATGCACGATCGTGAATTGTACTTTTGACCATAGAGCATACTTTTATCTCTTTCTCAAGCTCTATTAAACTTCAAAAAAGGAACCCCCTTGGAGTCCTCTTTAAGATCTTTTTAGACTCTTGAAATATGAAAATATTATCGAGTGCTTGTCTTTTTCAACTCGTTAACGAATTGGAAACAACATATACTCAGTGTAAGTTTAACCCTTTTTTGAACTGAGATAGATTATTTATGAAAAAGGAATACATTGATCGAACATGGTCAATAGGTTCTCTCTTGTATTATTTTATGGTTTTTTGGACTTGAGAGACAAATTTATGAAAAAAAACTTGTGGAGTTTCCTTTTTGTCCCTTTTCAAACTCTCTAAACATGAAAAGGACTGAGTTCTCATTGTTGTTAAACTCGTTAAAACATCAAATAGCGACAAAATTGTCCATCATGACAAGATCGAGTTTCACCTTTTCTAGGCTCGTTAAAACATCACATAGCGATGGATTCACCTAAAGGGTGGAATTTTACTACAAGAATATGTTATCCTCCTCAAGCTTGTTAAAAAATAAAGAGGTACTAGTCAGCAATGACTGGGGAAAATGGGAAAAGGGGTAAATCACTTTATGGTAGTAAGGCGCTCTTGAACATGACACTTTCACTTTATCTCCGTGACTATTTGGGTTGGGTTATCTTCTTGATGGTTATCATACCTATGGTCTATCACACCATCCATCACTTCATTTTTGGGTCAATGCTGCCAATTCATTCAGTGCCATCGACATGTTCAAGAGAAGTCACTCAGTAAAACTCATCCTTTGGAATACTCATAAACCTTCCTTTTCATGACAGCCATTCCTAAACCTTGTGTCGTCAGTCATATTCTGTCTTCGAAATCACTACACTCATTTCATGTCATCGATGTGGTATACATCAAGGCCCTCCTGCAATGAGTCACTTCTTGTTAACATCAACACATTATCTAAGAAGTTGACTTAGAAACACCCTTCCAGTACCTTGAAGCTTGCATAATCAATGGCAAGTTTCTCACTTCCGGTGACAGGTTGACATCATTAGCCTTCGACCGAAATACTTTCTATAGTGTTCGACATCAAAACATTTATTCACACCATGCAGAATGTATTGTAGTACCTTAAAAATCATTATTATTATCGGTGATCTCTCTCGTGTCTATTAACTACTTACATCATTGGCTGGTAATCAAACGATGTCTTCCCATGTTCAACTTTAGATCACACATTCATATGGTTAGACTTGTACTTGAGTGAACGAATTGACGAGATAGAAGACCCTGGATCTAGTTTCATCCATCTGGGCTCCGATTTTAGGAGAGTACTAATTCATCTGTACAATGGCTTTACATAGATGGTCATCCTATCATGGGTCTATATCTGTAGATGAATATCTATGTACATGTAATGAAAATTTTATATGTTGAGTATCGGTATGCCTTCCCTCATCAATTCATGAAAAATTCAAAATATAATGATGTAATGTATTGTAATCGATGCAGGTAACCATCTGCTTCAGATCCTCTCTGTCACATTGTAAAGCATATCACTCGACAATATCATTTTCGACTTCATGCTTTAGGGGGCAAATGTTATAGGTCTATTTGGGCACATCACTCCTGATATTCAGATCAATATAATTAGGGCACATCAAACACTAATTCAGTTGTTACATGCCCTAGACAAGTCATCACATTGAATGCTTCCTTCCATGAAAGTTTCATGGCCCGAAGCCTTGTTGAAATGCCTCCTTGGGACACCAGCACAACCTTGGTCAGGGGTAACTGCGCTGCAAATCAGGCAGACCCATTATAGCCTGCATTGTAGTGCACTTATGCCCTCTTTGACCTACGTTGGGTGAGATTAAGTGAAATTTTCATAGGGTTCTTGGAATATTCCTTGATTCTAGATGATTCTAGAAGGATCCCATCTCTTATCTCCTCCTATGAGCTCGAAATTGGATAGGCTAAGGATCCATAACCTCTTATCCTCTCATCCCTTGTGCCATGGAAACTAACTCCAAGTTTGGAAGGCCATTCAATACCCTCACTTATGACAAAACCACCTCCATTTCCTATAAATTGAGCACTCGTCATAGTGATGAAGGGGCTAGAATCTGAAGTTTGTAAGGAAATTATGTTGGTTTGAGAATTGAGTTCATTTGAAGCAATGTTATGTTGCTAGATTGGTGTGATTTTGATGTGGCAAGGGTTGGACTGAAGCTGGAGGAGTGGAACAAGATCGACCTGTATTGGGTGATACTCTTCCTTCTACATTAATAAAGAGTTTATTCCTTTTCTCATATTATTGTTCACATCTATGATGATTATGTGTTTCAATGTCTTCGATTCCATTGGTTTATAGTGGATAGATCATGTATGCTTTGATTGTTTCTTGTTTTTGTTTCTCTTGATAAAGGTACCTTTTGAGTGGATTCAATTCAAGTGGGAGCAACAGGAGGAAGTCAAAGGGGATCAAGGAAGTGAAAGACTACAAGTAAGTTCCTTCATTTCTTCTATCTACTATAGGAAAATGCTAAACTACTTTCTTTCTATTGTTCTAGGTGTAGCTACCCACCTAGGGAAAATGTGTTTATCTGTAGATGCAAATTCCATATAACAAGGGAGAGTCGTGACTAAAGAGAAAGTAATTTCTCGTGCTTAGTATCTGGACCTCATTTATACCCAATCAAGCATGCTCTATGAAAAGATACCAGATGCTCTGAGACCTTCGAATAGTGTTCCTTCCACTCCTAGTAAATAATCTCATGCTGCTAATGGTATCATTAGTTCTTACAGTGAACAAACCATATAGTATTTCCCTCATTGTTTCTTCCCAAAACTATTCATACAATCCTCTTGCAGCTTCTTATTCCGAGATAATTGTCGTTTCATCTTAAAAATGCAAATCTGAAAAAAAACTATGAGAGAAGAAGAAAGGAAAAGGTAAAAATAAGAAATATTCTTCACCGTAAGATAAACAAACAAATTACTCCTCTGATGAGAAACGGAAGCTTCGTTACCCATGCTTGATTTGCCATGAGGAGAAATTTACTTGTGACTATCCTCATCAAGCTAAAGTGAACCATATTTTGAAATCTTTCACTTCTCTCATTGTGTTGATCGAACCATTTCCAAATAAGGAGGCCCATATTGTTGCTCGAGACCCATATTCCTCTAACACGATTTTAATGCTGTCCTCCACAAAGCATAAATTTTATGTTAAAGTGGCTACTCGGAACAAGGACTATGGCAATGTGAATCCTCTGAATGGTCAACCCACTAATCAACCTGCCATTTCGACATCACCTCCATCTGATCCTCCTCCACCCATGATTCCTATGGAGTTGACTACCAAGCCTCCATAGGGTGTTGTTCATAAGTCTGCTTTCAACCCTCATGCTAGGGTTGCTCACAATTATAATGTATTTGAGGACTTGTCTTTCTTGGCATTATGATGCATGTGTTGTACTTGATGGCAACCCACTTGTAGCAGAACAACTCACTTGTATATGATAACTAGATGAATCTACAAGAGAGATATCAGATGTGATAGAATGCATGGCAGTTGTTTTTATAGATGTGACAAAATGCAGGGCAATTCAAAAGAATCATTCAGAAGTAATATGGTAAATTATAGTGTAACAAGTCTATTCAGAGGTAATATGGAATTGGTACAGAAGAATAGGAAGATGGAACTAAGGTCTACTGATCATAATAAAGAAGGTAAAGGAAAAGGTTGTTGTAAAGAAATTTAAGAAGTATACATAGGTACACTTAGTCAAAACATAGTATACATGCTGGTCCAGAGAACAAAAAGAGTGTATACATATACACACACTCCCATAGGAGGAAAAGCACGTACATGTTGGAAAAAAAAGGTTTTGGTCTGAGGTATTTGGTCTAAGGCCTTTGGTCTAAGGTATTTCATCCAAGGTATTTTGGTCTAAGGTATTGGTCCAAGGTATTTGGTCCAAGGTATTGACCCTAGGTATTTGGTCTAAGGTATTGGTCCTAAGTGGTTTTGGTCCAAGGTATTCAAAAAGGATCTAACTATATAAGGAGGATAAGATCAAAGGGCTAAGTGTATAAGTAATGAATATCTTATGAAGTATGATATCAAAAGAAAATATGCATGTTATGGGTTTATGATGCTTTGCTTGATCTAGACTAAATATGCACCTAAGCATTTGATAATGGATGAGATCTAATGATGGATCAAGATCATAAAGACTTATCATTATGTGATTTGATAATAGATGGGCTATATCTAATTCCTAACACATGTTTGATCCTTTATATGTGATGATCTGGCTATGTCTGAAGTCGGGAATTACAGCGAAGTTATAAGTAAGTATTTGTAGATATATACATTGGTTCACTTTGGTGAAGATGCGTATACACGCTGGTTCAGATCTTCCAAGTAGCGTATGCAAAAGAAAAGCTTGATGTTCAAGGATGATTGATCTATCATATCAATGATGTTGTTTTACTAGTGTCTATCAATGAAGTATTCTTAGATATGAACGTAAAACTGAATGCATAAGGAGGCTGGTATTTGATTAACTGATTTTATAAGTGAGAAGAAGTGATCTCTATTGTTGCCTATGTAAAGCTCTGTAAGTTGATAGTAGATGTTCAGTATATTGCTGGTTGGTACAAAATTAATTCAAAAGTTTATATTTCCAGTAGTTTTGAAGGTATACGTAGGTTTTATTAATGGAAGTAGCGTATACACATAGTTTGGGTTCAACCAAGTAGCGTATACATTCTGATGCATGGTTTTTGAGGTTACAACTGGTTCTGTATGATGATGTAGTGTTCTGGGTTCAGATCTGTGTACTGGTTATAGTGATCTAGCTGTTCCAGTTGATTGGTTGAATTTGATTATGTTTGAATGAATGGTTGATTCAGTTGTGTCATAGGTTCAATTATTATTTGATTCAGAGGTTCATAGGTTTTAGTGATTGATTGTTTCAGTGATATCAGAGATTGATGATTGGGTTTCAGTGATTAGTTGATGTAGATGTATTTGATGGTTGTATTGTAGTGGTGATTTATTTTGAGCTTCAATGTTACTAACAGGTCCAGTGTGAAAATTGGATGAAACGTGGCTTACATATTGTAGTATTGTGTACCAGGAGCATCCAGTATAAAAATTCATGAAAGATGGTCCCTAGAGGATACTGAGTGTTGGAGACTTCAATGAGGAAGTTGAAGCTTCTAGCCAATCATGGCTGGTGATTTGATTAGGGGGTTGGAGCTCCCTTCCAGTAGCAGCTAGAGAATGAGTGAAGGCTGTAGCCTTTTGTAAGTCGGAGCCTACATACTATTAAACATATTGGCGAGTACAAGAACTAGGGGGTTGTAGCTCCCTTCTAGAAGAAGCTGGAGAACGAGAGAAGGTTGTAGCCTTCTACAAGTGGGTGCCTGCATACTGGTACGAGTCTGCAATAGTATAAGATTATAAACAAATTTTTTTATTATTAAAAGAAGACAAAGACAATAGCAGTAGGTGGTTTTCAACCACATTGTGTTTCCATCTTAAATCTTGGTGTTCATGTGTGTTTCTTATGTGTGATGGTTTATTCTATTATTACTCCACATGGTTACTGTTTAATGTTTAATAAGGAACTAATGCATTGATTAAAGATTAGCATGTGATGAATTAAATGAATCATAAGTTCACTCGATATATGTTGGTTTCCTTAATAACAATTGCGTGCACACGCAAGTTCCCTTCGTTGAAGTAGTGTATATAAATATGATTATGAAAATGAAAAGGTTATTGATTTTTAAATATTGATTACCCCCCCCCCCCCCCCCCCCCCACCCTCTCAATATTAATTTCCAACAATTGGTATCAGAGTAGGGTCCTTTGGCAAAAGCTTAATCGCTTAAAGGAGATCCATAGTAACAATGGGAAAGAAGCTAAAGAAGAAAGCACCTCAAAAAAGGAAGACATCTCAAAGGAACTGTGACAGTGGGAGAGATGATTGGCCTTTATGTGAAAGCAAATCTTCAGATTCATAATCACCTCGAAATGAAGACAGACAAGCAAAAGAACTATCAGGTATGAATTTGTTGGCCTCTAGTGATACATTTCTCTGTTCATTTGAAGATAATGAAAGTGACAACGAAACCACTGAATTTTCTCTTATGGGTGAAAGAGAAAGAAATCAAATAGAGGTAGAATTTAAAAGGCTCACAGACACAATTAGAGATCAACAAGATCTATTGGAAAAAAGGGAGTGTGCCTACAAAGAAGAGATTACAAGGTTAAAAGCTTAGTTAGAGGAAGGAAACAAAGTAAGGAAACAGAACGAGGAAAAGGAAGATCAAAGCCAAAGGTTGCAAGATGAAGTGACATCATTGAGAAATGAAGTGAATGGAAAGGACACAACAACCAAGGAACTTATAAAAAGAACCAAATACTGTGAAGGTCTTGAAGATGTGGTCATTTCTCTAAAATAAGATCCCAAAAATTCAAATAAGTAGAATGAAGAACTACTCCAAGCATTTGAAGAACAAGAAAATGAAGTTCTCGAATTAAGGTAACAAGTGGAAGAAGGAAGAAAAGCTGAAGAAATGATGAAGAAGCAATATCTTGAAAAGGAAGAGCAATATCAGGTTGAGGTAAATATCCTAAAAGGTAAATTAGAGGAAAAGGATAAACTTTTATGATTTCAAGATAGTACTAAAATTTTCCATAATATTCTTAGTAGTCAAAGGTCTCCTATCATCAAATCTGGTCTTGGTTTTCATGAAACTGTGGAAGGTGAATCTAGTTCAAAAAATGAAGCAGAGAACTCTAACGCAAAATCTGAAATGCTCAACAAGGAGCTAAGAGGTCAACCCTATCAACAACCAAGGAAAGAAATTCTTCAAAGAAAATCATTTACTCCCAACTATGGAAGTGATAATCAGTGCTTTCCTGTGACGAATAATTTTGAATGTTTTTTGTGTCATAATTTTGGACATGTTGCAGCAAGATGCAAAAGTAGAATGGTTCAAGCTAATAACCATCACACAGAAATATCATTAGCTTCTAGGTACTTTAAGGGATATTGTTTTTCTTGCAATATGTTTGGTCATAAAGCCACTGACTGCTTTAGAAGGAGTATGAAAAATATAAGATGTTATGCTTGTAAAAAGTTTGGGCATATAGCAAAAGAATGCAGGAGAAAATTTTGGCCAACATACCAAAAGGAACAAACATCATCACACTCCAAGGTATGGAAGAAGAAGGAATTACAGATAAAAAGATGTGGCATAGCTCAGTAAATAACAGAATAGACTCAGAAGGAACTGCAAGTATGAAATTTCAGTGTCCTAATTCTCATACATAGTTATCATGAAGACAAGACACATGTATACATGAGTTAGAAGCTGCATAGTCACGTATATGTTGGTTTGATGAAGAAGCAGTGGGGCAGACTTAGAAAAATGATTCGGACAATTATCAATTATCTTTTCTGTCTTGACGATTGATGACTACAGTATGTGGACATTATTTAGAAGTGATTTTGATCCTCATAAGTTGTTGATGACTTGATGTATATCCTATTCATGATGATGCCTTGATATTTCTTACTGAGATATGCAATGATCAGATCTGACAGTGAACAGGTGATTTAGGTTTAGGGGGAGAATATTCTATGCTTCTAATAATGCATTGTTGGCATTATGTTTAGAAATATTTTGTACCTAATGATTCTTATCAACGGTGATGATGCTTATGTGGCTAAAGTGTTTAAATGATACATCATGCTAAGTTACGAGTATGAGTTTCCCATGATGAAATCTCATATGATATTTGTATTTCTTGGGGTTACATAGTTGTTATTTAGATCAGATTTATGGATGATTGAGGATGACTTTTTGATGATACATACAGTACATATATGTTTCTTACATGGTGATCTTCATAAGGACAAGGAGAAGGACAAAGCTTTAGTACACAACTTCATTATTTGATGCTGGTATCATCATGCCTTCAAAGATGCATAAAGTTCATATGGTGCAGTTATGATGCAGGAATCCTATAGTTCTTGGCCCTCACATGCTTGAGGATTGTTGTTGTTGATGGTAGCAAGAAAGCTTAACAAATGACCATGAGCTCATGGTTTTCTAGATACATAGTTGATGGATACACATTATGTTGGATACATGGATGATTAATTAAGTTGCATATTGACAAATATTGTTGGTTGGCCAAGAGAATGGTGTTATTGTAGGTCTCATGAAGACATATCTATTTGAAGACATTGATATTCAGATACATGGCTTACTTAGTCACATAATGATGATGACTTCTTACCTTAGGATGATAGGTTGATACTCACATATGTTGATTATCATGGTTGATGCTTATCAGATGTGAGATGTTTCCTAGTGATGATACATGGTTGATATATTGAGGGTTCTTGTGGAAAGATCATGCAATTCTTGATGATGATGTTATGATCATAGATGATGACTATGGTGTTTTCACATACATATGATATGATGTGAACGATTTTGTGTTACTGCTTGGAGATATGGCATATGCTTATTTTGATTCATGGAAGGTTATGATAAGGTTCCTTCTACTAAGGAAACGAAGCAAGTTGATCTTGATGAGATCAAGAGGATGAGTTGATATCTATATATGACATACTTTTTCATAGGTTGATGATATTTACTTTTTCATATCTTCGAAACTGATGGTGGACATATATAGGTTGCTTGTCTGGATGTTACTGACGGATGGTTATGGTGTAGACCATACATGGCGTATGATAGTTGTTGATAACTATCATGGTATTGGTATCTATTATAAATGTCATGTATATCATTCAATGTAAAGGCCATTTAAAGACCCACAATGTAATAATATTTCTTTGTCTGTCGTAGTCTTTTAATGAGTCCTTTTTGGTCATATGATGTAATTTGTACCCCCACTATGCATGGGAGGGATGATGTAATAATTACTATATTTCAATCATGTATAAACAATTGGTATATCCCAAATTGGTTGGGAGATTGATGTATGTAAGATTCATTGGTGATAGGAAGGTCAAACTCACATAGTTGAGTTATAGAGTCATGTTATTCTTTTGGAAAATATTTTTACAGACTCAGCATGTGCTCAGGGGGAGCATGGATAGTTTAGTGCATCACAACATGTACAAAGGAGGAGTTTAATCATATAATTCAACATGTGCCTAGGGGGAGCTTGATCAATGTTTATATTCAGTTGTTCAGACATGAAAGTCTTCATTTTGGTCAACCCTTTGCCCTTGATATCAAAGGGGGAGAATATCTTGGTCCACCCTTTGCCCTTCATGTCAAAGGGGGAAAGTATTTTGGTGTTGTTTGTTATCTCTAAAAATTTCTACAACTTACAATAATCAACACCAACATGGTTTCCATCAAGTCCAAAGAGGGAGATTGTTGGCATTATGATGCATGTGTTGTACTTGATGGAAACCCACTTGTAGTAGAACAACTCACTTGTATATGGTAACTAGATGAATCTACAGGAGAGATATCAGATGTGACAGAATGCATGGTAGTTGTGTTTAAAGATGTGACAAAATGCAAGGCAGTTCAAAGGAATAATTTCATAAGTAATATAGAAAATTACACTATAACAGGTCTATTCAGAGGTAACAGGGAATTGGTACAGAAGAACAAGAATATGGAACTAAGGTCTAGTCTGAATAAATAAGGTAAAGAAAAAGGTTGATGTAAAGAAATTTAAGAAGTATATGCAGGTACACTTAGTCAAAATAGTATATACACGTTGGTCCACAGGAAAAAAAGAATGTATACTTATACACACACTCCCATAGGAGGAAAAGCGCGTACATGTTGCAAAACAAAGGTTTTTGTCTGAGGTATTTGGTCCAAGGTATTTTGGTCCAAGGTATTATGGTCCAAGGTATTGGTCCAAGGTATTTAGTCCAAGGTATTGACCCTAGGTATTTGGTCAAAGGTATTGGTCCTAAGTGGTTTTGGTCCAAGGTATTGAGAAAGGATCTAACTATATAAGGAGGATAAGGTCAAAGGGCTAAGTGTATAAGTAATGAATATCTTATGAAGTGTGATATCAAAAGAAAATATGCATGTTATGGGATTCTAATGCTTTGTTTGATCTAGCCTAAATATGCACCTGAGCATTCGATGATGGATGAGATCTAATGATGGATCAAGATCATAATGGCTTATCATTATGTGATCTGATAATGGATGGGCTAGATCTGATTGCTAAACCATGTTTTATCCTTTATATGTGATGATCTAGGTATTTCTGAAGTTGAGAATTACAGTGAAGTCATAAGTAAGTATTTACAGATCTATACGTTGGTTCGCTTTGGTGAAGATGTGTATACATGCTAGTTCGACTGTTCCAAGTAGCGTATGTAAAAGAAAAACTTGATGTTCAAGGATGATTGATCTGTTAGATCAATGATGTTGTTTTACTGTTGTCTTCCAATGAAGTCTTCTTAGATCTAAATGTAAAATCGAATGCATAAGGAGGTTGATATTTGATTGATTGATTTTATAAGTGAAAAGAAGTGATATTTGTTGTTTTCTGTGCAAAACTCTGTAAGTTGATAGTAGATGTTCAGTATATTGTTGGTTGGTATAGACTTAATTCAAAAGTTTATATTTACAGTAGTTTTGAAGGTATACATAGGTTTTATTAATGGAAGTAGCATATACACACAGTTTGGGTTCAACCAAGTAGCGTATACATTCTGATGCATGGTTTTTGAGGTTACATAAGGTTCTGAATGATGATGTAGTGTTCTGGGTTTAGATCTATGTACTGGATACAGTGATCTATCTGTTCCAGTTGATTAGTTGAATTTGATTATGTTTGAATGAATGGTTGATTCAGTTGTGTCATAGGTTCAATTATTGTTTGATTCAGAGGTTCATAGGTTTTAGTGATTGATTGTTTCAGTTATATCAGAGATTGATGATTTTGTTTCAATCATTGGTTGATGCAGATGTATTTGATGGTTGTATTGCAATGCTGATTGATTTTGAGCTTCAATGTTACTAATAGGTCTAGTGGGAAAATTGGATGAAACATGGCCTTCATATTGTAGTATTGTGTACCAGGAGCATCTAGTCTGAAAATTCATGAAACATGGTCCCTGTAGGATACTGAGGGTTGGAGCCTTCAGTGAGGAAGTTGAAGCTTCCTGCCAGTCATGGCTGGGGATTTGATCAGGGGGTTGGATCTCCCTTCCAGTAGCAGCTGGAGAACGAGTGAAGGTTGTAGCCTTTTGTAGGTCGAATCATATAGTAAACATATCGGCTAGTACAAGAACTAAGGGGTTGTAGCTCCCTTCCAGAAGAAGCTGGAGAATGAGAGAAGGTTGTAGCCTTCTACAGGTGGGTGCCTGTGTACTGGTAAGAGTCTGCAACAGTACAAGATTGTAAACAAATTTTCTTATTATTAAAAGAAGATAGAGATGACAGCAGCAGGTGGTTTTCACCCACATTGTGTTTCAACCTTAAATCTTGGTGTTCATGTGTGTTGCTTTGATGGTTTATTCTATTATTACTACAGATGGTTACTATTTAATGTTTAATAAAGAACTGATGCAATGATTAAAGATCAACATGTGATGAATTAATTGAATCATAAGTTCACTAGATATACGTTGGTTTCTTTAATAACAGTTGTGTGCACACGCAAGTTCCCTTCACTAAAGTATCATATATAAATATGACTATGAAAATGAAAAATTTATTGATTTGTAAATACTGATTCACCCCCTCTCTCAGTATTATTTCCAACAGGCTTAGTATCCATCAACTATTTCGACACTTGAGGTGTTGCAAAACTACCCTGCCCAAAAAAAGGCTTTTCTTTCAAGTATTGGATGTGTGGATCCTTTGGCTTCCAACCTAGTTCTTTTTAGTCATGAAAACTATACCCCTCGCTTTCTAGAAAAATTGGCCTTTATCATTCAGGTCATCTTCCATGGTAACAACATACATCTCTCTATTGTGGAAGAGGGAGCCTCGACTTGCATTATGCCCATGTCTTTCTAGAAAGCGATTGGTTCACCTTAACTAAGTTATTCACCTACCACATTGAAGTCTTTTGATGGGAGAACATATAAGCCTTGTGGTATTTTGACTTCCTTACAAGTAGAATTAGGGGGGAAATTGTATCCATAGAAGTGGAATTTATTGGAGGACCTTTTTATTATAATCTTCTATTGGGTCATACATGAGTTTATTTAATGGCCATAGACATTTTGACTTATTTCTGTATGATTTTCTTTCCTCATAAGGGTGGGAATGTGGCCATTGACCAACTCTCCCTTTTCGCCTTTGATTCTCATGTTACTGGAAGTGTCCTCACTTATGGGAACCTTTTAACTTCCTCCTTTTCCTCTTCCCAACAACTCATCTTTGGTTGCTTACATCAATATAATATCATCATCTACTTTCCATGTTGAACCATGGATTGTACCAGAGGAAGCTAGCATCCATAGTTTTTGTGATCAAATGTCACTTAGTCCTATTTAACTTGATTATGAAGCTATCTATTTGGCATGTGCGGCTCACACCTTTTCTTTGATCAATTGGGTTGATCAATCATTGGATTATTGCACGTATTCTAATCCCTTCTCTCGTGTATTCTCTACTGATGAGAGAATCATGGAGTTCATGATGCTAGATGACGAGCTATGGGATGCTAATCACCACCGTTCCTCCTTACCAGATTTCATTGAGGATAATATCAATGATGTATATCCACCCAATTTCTTCGAATCTTTTATGAGTTCCATTTCTATCCATCAAGTCAATTCTGAGAAGAATCTCTTGAATATTAAAGAGAAAATACCATTTGATATATTTGTTAAACTTGGTACTGTCGAAAATATACTCATTGGTGCATCTTTCCCTCCATCCAAGATTGAGACTTATAAAGCCCTATTTCAAGAGTTTTGTGATGTCTTTTCTTGGACTTATGAAGAAATTCTAGATATCGACCCAAATATAGTAGTGTACGTTATTAAAATGTATCCTGATGCTAAACTAGTCCAACGGCGCCTCCATTTGGTCCATCCAAGGAAGGTTGTTGGGATAAAGAGTGAAGTTAAAAAACTACCTCATGCTATTTTCATCTACCCCATTCCTCTCACTAATTGGGTATCGAATATTGTCCCTGTCATGAAGAAACAGCGGACAATCTGGGTATGTGTTGATTATCGAGATGTGAAGCACGATTGTCCAAAGGAAAATTACCTGACCCCATTCATTGACCAGATTGTTGATGACTGCACCAATTGTGAAATATATTCGTTCATGGATGGTTCCTCTAGATATGATCAAATCAATATTCTCCTAGCAGATCAACCTAAGACTACATTTATTTGTCCTTGGGGTACATTATCCTACCAGAAACTCCCATTTGGTCTGAAGAATTCTAGGGTCACATTTCAATGGGCATTGGATTACACTTTTCATGATATTAAACATCATGTAGCCCTATTTGGATGATATTCCTTCTCATTCCAAGTACCATATTGATCACCCGATGCATCTTAGGGCCATTTTCCTATAGTGTAGACACTATAATATTCGACTCAATCCACAAAAAACGTGTGTTCTATTTTAGTTATAGTTAGCTTATTGGTCTTTTTATTTAGAAACATGGAATTTGTATCGATCCTTTAAAAGTATAGGTAATCATTGACTTGCCTTCACCTTCTTCACTTGTTTAGCTACAACAAATTCAAGGGAAAGCTAACTTCCTATGATGTTTCATCCAAAATTACGTTGAGTTTACCAAAGGATTCACTCAACTTCTTAAGAAAAGGGTTCCCTTCCATTGGGATAATGCAACTCAAAAAGTGTTTGATGCCCTAAATGATGTTCTAATTCAGGCATCTCTATTATATCCCCTGATTACCAATGCGACTATTTCATGTATCTTGCTACTGGCATTTCTACTATAGAAATGGTATTGGTCCAAGAAGATGATATAGGGACTAAAAACCCTATTTATTATCTAAGTTAGTTTGGCTGTGGTGGTCGTTCAAGTTGTTCAAAGGTTCCACCATTACATATTTCTCTAGAAAAATATGATAGTTTAAGATTGCAACTCTATGCCATACATTTTATCACATCAATTCTTGGAGGGGAAATACTCTAAATGGATCATCATCCTGCAAGCGTTCGACATGGAATTAATCAAATCCAAGTCAAATAAGTCCATGGTTTTTGCTAAGCTTATGTGCAACCTTCCTTCCCCTGATTCTGAATCGCATCTAACATTTCTATCCCTAATGAGTCGATGTTTCTGATTTCGTTATATGACACATGGTATGGAGACATTCTAATTTATCTCCAAACCTAGAATTTTCAGCCTAATACCTCTCGCTCATAGAAGTGAGTATTCAATACCAAGCCAAGAATTACATCATCATTGGTTACACTCTTTATCAACACGATATTTACATGATATTATGATGGTGCCTCATGCATGAGGCAGCTAAGAAAGTCCTCAATGAATGTCACTCGGGAGCATGTGGCAGTCATTTATCTGGTTATGCTACCACATAGAAGATCTTATGCACTGGTTACTTTTGGCCTACCATTATTTGAGACTGTATTCTCATTGTCCAAAAGTGTCATTCGTACCAAATTTATGATTGTAAGACCCGTGCTCCACCCGCTCCATTGCATCCAGTTATCTTCATCAAAGTGTTTGTGAAATAACTCGACCAGGGGGCATGGTTATATCATTATCGCGATAGATTATTTTACTAAGTTGGCTGAAGTGATTCCTACATTTAACAACACTGGCGAAACAAACACATACTTCTTTTTCAATCACGTTATCACACAGTTTGGTGTTCTGCAAGCCATAGTTATGGATCGCGGAAATCATTTCTGAAATCATATGATGACTGAACTAACTACTAAGATAGAACTTTCCCATGAAAGTTCCACTCCCTATTATCCTTAGGTTAATGGATAATTTTATGCTATCAATAAAGTTATTAAAACTATGCTTCAACATATGGTAGGGGCCCAAACATTGGACTAGAATCTTCTCCTTTATGCTACCTTGTGGGCATAACAAACCTCAATAATGAATACTACCGAATTTACACCCTTTCAATTGGTTTATGTTCTAGATGCAATCCTTCTAATCGAATGTGAGATTCCTTTACTGAAACTAGTTGCCTAATGTCTTCCTGCCACTTTTGTAGAAGAGGAACATCTTTTATATATGACCTGATTAGATGAGACACGAAATGATGTTGCTATAGCTAATGAAGCTCATAAAAATGTATCAAGGTGTGATACGACAAAAGTGTCAAGTCTCATGTATTCTCAAAAGGAGACCTTGTTATTTTATATGACCAATAATCTAATAAGTTAGGCTCAAGAAAGTCCCAACCTATGTGGTCAGGTCCATATATTGTCAACCATGTCCATGCAAAAGGGGCCTATGAGTTAGTTGATTTCAATGGGATTCCACTGTCATAGCCTAGGAATGGTTGTAAATAACGAAATACTATTCTTGATCTCATGCGTAGCAACACTGTGTACATATTGTCTATAGTTGTGTTGACTGTGTTAGCGGTGTGCCTCTTTGGAGTTTCCTAAGGTTTCTATTGATTCCTTTTATTTTTGGTTTTCAAATGTCAACATCCCTTTAATCGTATTTTGGTTATGTTGATGGTGTTAGTCATAGTACTTGGAACTTATCCTCCGCAACATGGGCTATCTTTGCTCTAAGTGGCAAGTTCGTGAGTCTACAATGGATTTGTATTGGTCGCTCTACCAACAATATCTTTGAATATAGCACAGTCGTTGAGCTGCTATTTGATTTTATTTCACATGGTATCCACAATTTAGTTGCCAAACTTGACTTACAACTTGTGGCACTACAACTTCCTAATGTTTATCCAGTTAGAAGTCTTACCATCTTGCATATGTTTTTAAGGGTTCTCCTTCTAGAAAGACATTTCGATTTCATAAAATATGAACACATTTCTAGAAATTTGAGTACATGGACAGATGCACTTGCTAATAATGTTTTAGATATACATTTGCAATGAATGTAAATAAATTTCAATACACATCCACCATTGAAACTACAATAAGAACACGAAAATAATGAATCTATATATATATATATATATATATCAAGTTTGGTTTTACAAAAAAAAATTCTAGAGACACATATGCACATACCTTATATACAAAACAACACGCAAATATCTAAGTAGACTAATCAAAGTGCTCATGATATAAAGCCACTACATGAGCTATCTTGCACAGTAGTTGACCAATATGGCTAGGCACTCTAATGGCGTGTTGCTCAAGTCATAACAAAACCTAGTCAATCACGATCTCATCTTCCTTTGAGTCAACCCCTCCATGTGGCGCTCCACCTCAGTTAGGATCTCAGCTACATTTATATCCCATAGCACATCCCGTCCTACTGCAACAACCTATTCTAGTTCTACTATTTCTTGTGGTTGTTCTCCTATGCGACAGAGATATGAAGGACCTATCGGTCGAACAAGCCCAATATATGCATGGCAAATCAATAGTTTAAGTCTTAGAAACATCAAAAACACAAAAAAAATTGTAAAAATTTTAAAAATTCAAATGATCAAAATATCTTACCTATAACATCCCACCGCTCACCCTTACGAAGCACGAGCTCAAGGTCATCATGGATATCCATCCCTGCATACAGATAATCATTGACCATAATGAACTATCTATGCAACCATCCAAGGAAGGATGGTGAGAAGCTGATCGCCGACAGACCTACATGTCGGGACATATGATCTATCCACATCCTCATCAGTGGTACCCTTGGATCAACAGGCTCGAGCATAATCTATTAAGGCTGAAGTAGTGGAATTTATTCTAAGGAAAACGAAACAAAGATAGAACTATATCCAAAGTTTTCAACTTTCCCTCTCTTTCTTTAGTAAGTTGTTCTTACATATTGACCAATATCCCCTCACTCTAGTTGAAGACCATTGGCTCTGAGCACTCCAAACCATATTGGATATATGATCTACTGGCCACATGTAGTGTTAAGCTACTCACCAATCTGTAAACAATGAACAATATTGTTCTTAATGGAAAACTAGTTACATATTTTATACTAATATTTCCATCTCTACTTGGTCTGGATCGACATATGCAATAAGGAATGATATAGTCTTTCATTGTTTCTCCACCCCTTCTCCCACCTAGGAGAGAGATGGCGACACCTTTCCTGGATAATCCAGTCAAAAATATATATCCTCTACAATGATGTCGAGAATATCTTCTCCAAATCGGAATGTATGTGCATGCACATCCCATGCATGAACAAGATATTCTAGTAGCTCCATCTGTTGCATCATACTAGGAAGCCAGAAGAATTTCAACAATCCATAATCTTATAGTTCATGGATGGTTGCAAGATCATTAGATGCATTTAAATCTTGTTCTTCATGTTCTCTTTCTCTCCAGATGAAAGACATTTTATGCTAATGAAGACTTAAGACATCAAAGGGAGACCCACTAGGATCATTCCCATGCAACAAAACTTAGAAAGATTGAAGGGAAACTAGAAAAAAAAATTGGATGTGCACCCAATGCACTCCCAAGGAAGGCGACGAAACATTCCACCCCTACCTACAATGTATCCTAACTTAGGTGTAATGCAGTTTTTGACTACTTGGTCCTCCGTTGGTCTTAGGTAGAATTTTTAGAACCCCGAAGCCCTAAAAAATACCTAAAATTTGCATGAAATCACAAAATGGGACTATGAATTGAAAGAGAAAGGTCTTGGCTCATACTTGGAGGTGAAGGCACCAAAAACAATCCACTAGATTTAGCGCAATAAGATATAGAAGATGAAGGGAAAAACTACTTAGAACTCTCACGGTTGAAGGTAAATGTGAAATGGTAAATATGGATAGTCATTTTGGATATTTATGGTTGTTTCTTCCCTTATTTTATTCACATTTAATGTTTTGAGTTAGTAACAACCTATTTTTACCATGAAAAAGGTATGTTTAATCCTTTTTGTGATGTTCTAAGAAAGTCAATAGTTATTTAATGGATTTTGTCATGTTTTAATATATTATTTTGCCCAAGGAGTATACTTTTATCACTTTTCCAAACTCTGTAAATTTACGAAAAAGGGACCCCCTAGAGTCGTCTATCAGCTCTTTTCAAACCCAAAATATGAAAATATTGTTGAGCACTTGTCTTTTCGAACTCATTAAAGTAAATGAAAAGACATGTACTCAATATAAGTTTAACCCTTTTCCAGACTTATATAGACTAGCTATGAAAAAGGAATACCTTAGTCAAACATAGCTAAGAGGTTCTCTTTGGTATTATTTTCTTCCTTTTCAGACCCAAGGGACTATCTACGAAAT
Source organism: Pinus taeda (assembly GCA_000404065.3). Taxonomy (NCBI): domain Eukaryota; kingdom Viridiplantae; phylum Streptophyta; class Pinopsida; order Pinales; family Pinaceae; genus Pinus; species Pinus taeda. The sequence goes on from APFE031750112.1 coordinate 73,966, forward strand.
TGGAGATTTATTTTTTTCCTTTGTAACACCCTCCTCCCACATCTACCCAAGTAACCAACCAACTGGGGTAAATATGTTATGAGAAGTTACTATGATATGATTCTAATCCCTATGTGTTAGTTAAGGAAGTGGAACCAACAGAAAACATCACATATACCTTCCACATCAACAACATAAATCCCAAGAGCCATCCCAAACACTCAACTAACCAACCCCTGAGAAAAACTGAAGTTTTAGTGCACCAAACCCTTGGACGCTCCCTTGATATGGACAAGGGTGTGTCTAGGAGGCTCTGAATGCTCCCAGAGCAAGGGCAAGGGAGCTTCTAGGGACATTTTTCCCTAGTGTTGTGCCTATGCCTATGTGATTTGTGCCACGTTTTCAAGCCCAGAGCCCAGGTCACTACCCAGAACACAATGACACCTCTAAGAATGAAAATTAATAGCAGAAGAAAGATACATTTACAAAATCATCAATAAGGACTAGACTAGACCCCTACTAGCCATGACCAGCATTTTGTCAAACATATCACAAATATGAAATCTACAGGTCTTAACAACAAAAATGAGTATCGAGTCTCATACTTATTTGAGAATCACTAAGAGGCATTGATCCCTCAACACATTAGATGCAATTTCATCTATTAGGCCATAAATACATTATTCATTCATTTACAAATCAAAACATGATGAGAGCCATACATCATCACTGTCATAAAACATGCTCATAACCATCATATAACTAGCAACAGAACAATGATAAAACAACAATCAATATCATATAATAAGAACTACAGTTACCCATCAATTAAAAGAGAAAAAGAGCTCTTAATAACATGTTAAAAATGAAACTAGGTTTGGGACTTCCATGTATCACACGACCATAGACATGGTTGAGCCAAATCTCTCTTCAACCAGTATACCCTTGTGCCATATTCCAAGCATGAATGTGGGATCTCATAAAACAAATCAATCAAAACCATCTAGGGCTTCCAGAGGCCAAACCACCTCAACCCTCAAATAATGATTCCACCTCATGGTTGGGCATCACTGACCATCACCAAATCCGTATCTACCCAAGTTGTCCAGGGATCTAAAGCATTTTTTTTCCAACAAAGGCTCCAGGACTAATAACTCAACCCACGACTATTATCGAGCTCCAGAGTGTTTGTCTAGCCAAGGTTCTAGGACTAATAACTCAACCCACACCTGCTACTAGGCTCTAAACCATTTGTCCAACCAAGGCTCCAAGACTAGTAACTCAACTCACCAAGGGCTCCATAGAATTTTTCCAACGAAGGCTCTATGACTAATAACTCAACCCAAGTTGTTAAAGGGCTCCAAAGTGCTTGTCCAACCAAGGCCCCAAGAACTAATAACTCAACCCATAGCCAATCAAGTATGAGAACCAACTAGGAAAAAAAAGTAAAACCCACAACACCATGGTTATCTAGGAAATGGAAAGGTTAGGAAAAACCACTATCAATCCAGGAAATCCTTCATGCCAATCATAGTTCATAACCAAGAAACCACATGCATGTGCAATGCATGCCAAAACTAGCAAGGAAATCATACATTCAACTTGGTAACAAGAAAAATCCACTATAGTTGTTGATCTCGATGTCCTCTTGCACTTTCTTTCTCTTCCTTTGCCTTCTTGTGAAAGAATCCATGTATGGCACACTCCTCCAAGAGTCCTCCAAGAAAACTCTTTGTGTCTAAGAGTATGAGAGAGAGAGATAATAGAATATAACTCCACCAAAACTTGTCAAGAAAAGCTTTCCAACTAATCCTCAGCAACCTTTTTACAATGAGGCCTCTATTTTCTTCAATTTCCATTATTTTCCCTCAATTTTCTCCTCACATGAAACCTATGACCTTTCGCCTTCCTTTTCTCCTAATTTCCTTTGTTTTCATAAATAAAATGCTAATAATTGCCTCATGCCTTTCCAAAGCCTTTTCCATTGCCTTTGCCAATTTCCGTAGCCATAATAAATCGAAGTGGCACCCCACTAGGATTTTTTTTCCCACCATTCAGCTTGGAATACATGTCCCATGACCATAGTCTTATAATTTTTTACATGGAGTTTTAACTAGGGTTGTTACAGAGCCCTCCCCCTTAGGGAAACATCATCCTCGACATTCAATGACACCTACAACCAACAAGACTATTAAAAAAAGCATACTACCTATGGAGCTTTATAACATAGCTCGTTGCAGTTTTTGCAATGACCATTCGCTAAAACATGACAAACATACTGTTTACTGGAGCTTTATAATGTAACTCATTAATAACCACATATACACACATACACATTTTCTTCAAGAAACAAATAACCATATTATCTATGGAGATTTATAAATCCATCTCAAAAGAGTATTTACAATGACATAAACATATACACATATGCATATTTTCTCATCCAGCAAATAAAAGGATGTGATGCATGCATCCACACCAAGGGAATCCAGAGGCTCATGCCTCCACCCTCAAAGTAATACCAAGATTCACCTCCTTCCTAGGAAGTCCAGAATCCACTGCAAATTCAAAGTTGCATTCAATGTCCAGCACTATAATCCTACACCACTTGTCCTCTCAGTGAAAAATTACTGGCTCATTGTTCCAGGGCACACTCCCAATGTGCATTTGGTTCCATTTGGAAATTCTAATGACCAAAGCAAATATATCCTCGGCCTTCCCTTATCTGCTACACAGTCCCTTGGGCAATCTGGTCACCCCCTTCCATGCAGTCACACACCTTCCAAGTTTCTCTAGCACCCCCATCTCGGGCCATCTATCCCTCAACATGGTTTCCTTGCATCAAAAGGTCCAAAAACCAAGGCATATCCCTTCCTTAAAACCATCATATCATTCATATCATGCTCATGGAAATCAATGGACATTGTTGGGTATCAGTGTCCCATAATGACCCTACTCCTGAATGCTTTACTAGCATATTGCTGCATGTTCAAATTCCTTTTTTTGTTGTTTCTAATGCTTGTCGTCATTTTCAACCATCCAACCGATCATTTCATGCTTTCTTGTACCAAACACATAATTTCCATTAGATTCAAAATAAATTGAAATAACTTGAAATCATACCTCATTGGTGGCCCGTCAACAGGGTACACTTGCAATTTTGTTCGCTTCCTATCACAACAATTCAAACTAGCATCTTCAACCAAATCATCATGTATAAACATATCACATTAGTTTAGCTCAAAACACAACCATCATATATCAAAATCAGCAGTTGCTGGATCCCAGCCCTGTCTTCCTAGCCTCTGCGGTCCCTTCTAGGTAAGGCCTTAGTATTTCTTCTTTCCTTCCCTTAGGGGTTGGTTCCCTTGGTGTGTTAAAATATTTTCCGGTCCGTATTCGCTCCCCTTTTAATTATCGTCCCAATGATATAATTTAATCCCCTCTTTTTTCCTTTTATTTTTAAAGATTTATCCTTCCATTAAAATTGTTTTGTTTATAACCTAGCTTATTATATGTTTAGTCGGGCAATTAAAGATAAGTTGAACTTTCCTTAGAATGTTAGGTATTTTATTAGCCTAAAGAATTTTAACGACCTATGGCAGTTTAGAATTAATTAATTAATAAAATTTGTACTGACGAAATAAAGTAATGAGTTAATATTATTTTTCATTGATTCATTTATATAAAAATAGAAAATTAAAAATTAAAA
>APFE031750112.1:78448-99094 GCA_000404065.3 Pinus taeda
AGTGGATTAATATTTTAAATAAATAAATGAATTATTTTTAACAAATTAACCTTTGATTTGTTTTATTTTTCACCTGGTTAACCTAGCTCCATAAATATAATAGTATTTTAATATTAAATTAGTTAGAGGAAGTTTGACTGGGGTTCTTGAGTGGAAAAGTAGCAGTTAGATTTTTTAGCCGTTTGAGTCTCTGCTTAGACTATTTAACACGCTGAATTGGATCTGTATCTTCAACTTGTCCTGACGATGAACCACACTGGTTGGTTCAAAACGCATCGACAAATGATTAATTATGTGATTTTGCCGAAAATTCTCTAAACAAAAAAAATCACATACATAATAAAACTCAAATAAAATATTGATAATTATCCTTTAAGCAATCCTTAGCTTCTTCCTTTGTCCTTATTCTATATGCACACTGGATCAGTCACCACACTCGACAAACTCCTAGTTCATTTTCCTCAACCATGTGCATATACACATAGTGTGCATCACACACATACAACCACACACAACATTAAACACCATGCAATACATGCACCTACACCCAATGTACAACACATCAAAATACATACTCCTACATCTGATGCACACCACAACACAATATATACACCTATACCTAGTGTATAACACAACACAAATATGTAGACATAGTACAACACAATGAATACACATGTCACGATACCACAACTACATAATGAACATGCATAATAGCACATGCCTGCAATACAACATGTATGACAAGCACACAATACCACATGTACACCAGTACCATATGTACAACATGTACATAGTACCACCTATACAAAGCACCACTTGCACAACATGTGCACAACATCACACGTGCATGGCACCACCTGCATAACGTGTACACAATGCCACATGTACATCGTATCACCTGTACAATGTATTCACAATACCATATGTACAGAAAACCACATGCACATGTACACAACACCATATGCACGACATGTACATAGCACCACCTGCACACAACACCACATGTTTACAATGCCACTTGTACAATCATCGACACAACATCATATGTACATAGCACCACATGTACATCATGCACACAACACCATATGTGCATAGCACTGCATATACAACATGTACATAACACCCTCTGTACACAACACTACATATCCAACATGCACACAACACCATATGAACACAACAACACATATCCATCATGTGTTCAATATAATATGTATACAACACCACATATCTGACATGTACATAACACCATGTATTTCCAGCACTGCAAATGCAATGTACACATAACACCATACATATTATAGTCACACTACATTATATGTACACAATACTACATATATTACATGCACACATCACCATAGGTACAACCACTGAATATACAACATGCACAACATATACACAACAATAGTACTACACATCCAAAACCATATAGTCTCTACCAGAAGACCTTGTGTTTAGTGTCTCTCAACCATCCATGCTTATCCTAGCATGTCACAGATATCACTACTTTCATTCAGTTGATGTATCTCTCAGCATTACCTATCATAACATAAACATAGGCATAATACAAACATACAACATCAATTCATATCCACATGATACTGACCTCATACTTTTTCATGACTACTCTCCACCCTTGATTCCCCATTAGACCAGGAACCTCATCATGCCGATCACCTGCATAAGCAATCATTTCTCCACAAGAATGATCCCTAACAACCCTATCAGACAGTGACATAGATACATAGATACATATATATATAAATGTTAGCATAAAACAATCATGATCTTGTCAAACAACAACAACACACGCACACACACACATATATATATGTGTGTGTTTGTGTGTCTTTATATATATATATATATAACGACACACACACACACACAGAGATATATATATATGTGTGTGTGTGTGTGTGTGTGTGTGTGTGTGTGTGTGAGGAGAAGAGGTGTGTGTCATTGTCTGACAAGATCATGATTGTTTATGGCTAATGTTTATCTATATGTAATCTATGTCACATCTGTATAGGGTTGTCAGAATCATTTCTTGTGAAAGGAATGATTGCTTATGCAGGTGATTGGCATGATGAGGTTCCTGGTCTAATGGGAAATCAATATATATATATATATATACTATATATATATATATATATATATATATATATATATATAATATAAACATTAATTAAACAACCATGATCCATGAAGAGCCTATCAGACATGACATACATACATGCATATATGTACACATATATAAACATCATTGTAATCATGATCATAACATAATTACCAGATAGCATAAGGTCAAGGTTAATAGAACTCCCTTTATCTGTGAACACCATCCACAACATTGAGAAAAATCGTTGCCAACATATCTAAGACATTTGACACCTCAAATCCATTTAATTCACCTTTCATGTTACCTTTATCATGATTGTACTGCCATTGTCCATTTATACCAATGGACCAAATCAATCCAACTGATTGTCATATTATTACCTTCAACTTCCCTTACTCATGCACCAAAATTCATTCGGGTCTTACATTACCTGCTAGGTTTCATTCATATCTCCCTAAGATCCACTAACTTTCCTCTTTCCCAACCAATTCCCAAGACCTGCAAGGCATAAAAGGAAATAAAAAATGTAAACTAGAAGAAAACCATGAAAACCAATAACAATACAACACCACAAACAAAGTGGTATGGCCATATACTAAACATAAACAAAGCTGCAAATCAAGCACAAACAAATCACAAAGAATCTAAATCACAAGACTCTCAACAGACACCCTAACTCAATCCCTATGGTTCCCAGTGCTTCCAAAGGAAATATCAACCTAAGCCTTCTTCAGAATTCCATGGCAGTCTCTTTGCCATGCAATCCCCTGCATCATATTTCCATAAACACATAACTGCTATTACATAAATAAACATATCAATACACTAGTTACCTTACCTTGTTGTGCCAATCACATTGCTTGCAACTAAACACATCCATGCCATCTCTTAGGGGACTTAAATCCTTTGACAAATCTAGCCATAACTAGAACCAACTATCAAATAGATATTTATGAATATAACACATGTCCTCATAATGTGAGACAAATTCAAGCTTAAGAAGACTTCATGTATGTAAAGAACTCATTCATTTGGAATTTTGGTTTCCAAACATAGCCAAAGGAATTTTTCACCCAATTCCTTTCTTTTACCTTTTTCCTTGTTGCAATTGAGTCTTACTATGCACTGTCATATCACCCAACTATTAGTTATATAAACACATCAACTATTACCTTGTCAAGCTAATACTAAGCATGTTTCCCTGCAACTTCTCACATATGCTAGTCTCACGTTCCAAAGATCAAGGCATCATGTATATTAATTTGAAATCAAACTTTACCAATTCTAACAACCATGTCATACTCAACAATCAACCCACATTCTGTAACAAAAAATCCATGTACAAATATATATGGCTACAGTGATAGAACACGTATTCCAAGATGAATGGTGGGGGAAACATCCTAGCAGGTGTTGACTCAGTTTAAAGGCTAAGGAAACTAGCAAGGGCAATGGCTAAGGCTTTGGGAAGGCATGACACATTAATTGGCATTTTATTTATGAAAATAATGGAAAATAGGAGAAAAAGAAGGTGAAATGTCACAGGCTGCATGTGAGGAGGAAAATGAAGAAAATAGGGGCCTCATTAATAAAAAGGGTTATGAGGATCAGTTGGCAAGCTCTTAGTCAGTGTAAGCTCTTGGCTCATACTTGGTCAATTGAGTTTTAGAGCTCTCTCATTATTCTCTCTCTCTCATACTCTAGGAGACTTAGATTTTTCTTGGAGCACTCTTGGTGGGTGTGGCATACTTGGATTATTGGAGCAAGAAGGAAAAGGAAAAGCTGGAAATCAAAAGAGGCCATTAGGATCAACAACTACATTAGATTTTCTTGCAGGTATCGAGTTTCATGTATGTTTTCCTCACTAGTTTTGGCATGCATGGCACATGCATGTGGTTTCTTGGTTATGATCTGTCACTGGCAAGGAGGATTGCCTGGATTGATAATGGATTTACCTAGCCTTGCCATTTCCTGGATAGCCATGGAGATTGTGGGTTTATTTTCTTGTTTTGTTTTGGTTGGTTCTCATGTTTCCTTATCTTGGGTTTATTTATTATTTCCTAGAAGCCCTGGTTGGACAAACGCTCTAGAAGACCTGTAAGAGCTTGGGTTGAGTTACTAGTCCCATAGCCTTAGTTGTAAAAATCCTTTGAAGGCATTGTAACAACTTGGGTTGAGTTATTAGTCCTAGAAGCCTTGGTTGGACAAACGCTCTCAAAGCCCTTGATGGGTTGAGTTACTAGTCCTAGAAGCCTTGGTTGGAAAAACGCTCTAGAAGCCTAACAAACGTTGTGGGTTGAGTTACTAGTCCTGGTGCCTTGGTTGGACAAACACTCTAGAGCTCGATAGCAACCTTGGATTGAGTTACTAGTCCTAGAAGCCAAGTTGGAATAAATTCTTTTGAGCCCTAGAAGACTGGGATAGAGACTAACCAGATCATGTTTTTGGTGATGTTCAACCTTGAGGTGGATTCACTGTTTGATGGGTTGAGGTGGATGGCCTTTGGAAGTGTTGATGATTTTTATTGATTTGTTCTATGATATCCCACATTCATGCTTAAAATATGGCATGGGGGTGAATGGGTGAAGAGATATTTGGCTCGGCCATTCTATAGTTGGGTGGAACATGGAAGTCCCATCCCAGGTTGGATTTTGCATCATCAATAAGAGGTTATTTCTCCTAGTATTTCTATGAGCATTATAATGGATTATACAAGGTTTATATGGTTGTGAGTTCATTGGAATTTTTGTCCATATTATGTTGCTTATGTATATGTTTTACGATAGTAGCTATGTATAGCTACCATAATATTTTTACTTGTTTATGAATGAACAATGTATTTATGGACTAATGGATGGAATGGAAATTGATGTGTTAAGGCATCAATGCTTCATGGTGAATCTCATAAAATTATGAGACCCCTATGCTCAGATCTGTTATTTACACCTCAAGATTACATATTCATGATATGTTTGATGAAATTCCTTTCATGGTCAGTAGGGGTCCAGTCAAGGTCTTAAACAAGTATTTGCTTTTGCACTGTCATTTCCATGTTGTCTTACTGTTTTGAAGTTGTCATGTCATTATGGGCAGTGACTTAGGCTTTGGGCCTAAAAAAGTGTCTCAAATCCTGGGGACATTGGCATAGCACTGACTAAATGATTTTGTGGACTCTGAGTTTCTAGATGTTGTCATGCCTATAGCATGAGAGCGACTGAGGCTTAAGTTACCCAAAATCTCAGTGGGACCCAAGGGAAAGTTATCTAAAGTGTTGTATTGGTTCTTAAGGGTCCTGAAGCTAATGTTCAATGTCTATGTGGTGTATTTCTATAATTCCACTTCCTCAATGTGACTTAGGAGGTTGACTCATATAATAGTGGCCTCTCGTCACATGTTTGCCCAGCTGATCGGTTGCTTTGGTACATGTGGGAGGAGCGTGTTACAAAATGGTATCAGAGCATGGTTCACCCCTCATACTGGATGGGTAGTGTGTGTTGGTTATGCATGCATTTTAGTTGCATGTGTGTTTCTTACACCTACATTCCATGTGCTTGTTGCATTGTATAATGTTTGTCATGGTTGTAGTAAGGCTGTCATGAGGAACTTGATGTTGATTTTGTGGAATGCATTGTCATGAGTATATGACTGGTTACATATTGTTATGTGTCACTTACATGTTTGTTGTATGTTTCTTCATTACATCCTTGTGTGTTAGGTTACATTCTTGTATTTTTTATTACATGTATCAGTATTGTACATTAGTTACAAGTATTGATCACTTATGATCGACTACATGCATTCATGCGTATGCCTAGTTGATTATGCATTTATTATGCATGTTGACAGTTTCATGTGGCAATGCATACAGTGGAGTAATGGTTGTTGTCATGCATGAGGTCATGGTTTGTGAAGTTGATATGGTCATGCACTGATGACTGGACTCTAGCTAGAAGGATGTGTATATGGTTTTGTACTCGTGTTATATGTCTATATGCAGTTGTTATGCATGTATGGTCTTGGTTATAGTTATTCATGAATAGTAGGTCAAACATGCTTTGTGAAGTCATGGTATGAAATTTAGGTCATCATGGTGCTATTGGTGTGTTATGATGTTAATGTGTTGAATGAGGTAAAGCAAGAGATGCAAATCATCAAAGTGAAGTTACAACATTGAACCTCGAGGCAAGAGCATGTCCTCATACAGGTTTGTATGTTTGGCATGCAAGTATGTAGGTTAAGGATTGTTATATGCATTAGGTTTATGTACATATATTTTGATGCTATGGTTACATTCATGATGGATGTTAGTTGATTAGTGTAGCTCTATGCACATGTGTCAAGTAGTCAAGAATGATGGTAACCTATGGTTGTATGCATTGCTATTGTTGTTTTATGTTATATAACTTGATGATTAGGTCATATTTTGTTCATGAGCATGATATATAACTTGTTTTTATTATATGCTATTAAATTGATGATTAGGGTTATAGACTTTATACCTTGATGTTATATGTATCCCACTAAGTTGGATTGGCCTATGCAGATTGTTAGGGTTACGAAATTTAGGTATGTGTCGACTTATTGCATTGCATTGTGTTGTTCTAATCTAGACAGATTGTACATATGTGATTTCTATGCATAAATGACAATTGTGTATGAGTTATTATGTAAACATGTTAGCTAGTGATTATTTTGGGTATCACGTTCTTATGTATGTTTGGTTTAATATCTCATGAAGTTATATCATGCTAACTAGATATATTGTGCACACAATATTTCCTCCCTTGAGATACATTAAGGCATGAACTTGTTTATGTCATCTACCTTGCTCTTGACTATCTAATTATGACATCTATTTGGTGTTTGAGTATTTGATGTCTATTATGTGCTCTAGTTGATTTATCTGACATGGTAGGTTTATAGTTTGTTGAATGTTTGATTTAATGCATGATATGAGTATGTGTTCAAATGATCTTGTTTCAACATGATTGTACTAATACATATGTTTTGATACAATTGGTATGTACTTGAAAGTAGTTGACCGTTGTAGCATTATGTCTAATGACTATGAGTTTACTATGGGTTATGACATGATTGTTTGTAAAAGTTGATTTCAAATTGATAGGTATGATTGTCTTGATATTTGGAACATGTGGTTGACATGTCTGAGTAGTTGCAGGGAACATACTTGGTATTAGCGTGACAAGGTAATAGTTGATGTGTTTATATAACTAACAGTTGGGTGATGTGACAGTACATAGTAAGCTTCGAGTGCAGCAAGGTAAAAAGGTAAAGGAAAGGAATTGGGCAAGAATTCCTTTAGCTATGTTTGGAAACTCTAATTCCAAACAAATGAGTACTTTGCATACAGGAAGTCTTCTTAACCTTGATTTTGTCTGACATTATGTGGATATGTACTATAGTCATGAACATGTACTTGACAGGTATATCAGCTAGTCTAGTTACAGGTGGATTTTTCAAGGGAATTGGAGTCCCTTGAGAGATGGTGTGGATGTGTTCAACTGCATTTAAAGTGCTTGGAACAACAAGGTAACGTAACTGGTGTATTGTTATATTTATTGATGCATTGATAGTTATGTGTTTATGGAAGTATCATGTAGGGAATTACATGGCAAAGAGAATGTCGTGAGATATTGAAGAAGGCTCAAATTGATATTTCCTTTGGAAGCATTGGAAACCATGGGGATTGAGTCATGGTGTCTGTTAAGAGTCATTTTCTTTTGGTATTTTGTGTTTTTCTTGTGCTTGATTTTAAATTTTGTTATGTCTAGTGCATGATCATGCCACTTTGTTTGTGGTGTCTTATTGCTACTTCTTTTCATAGTTTTCTTCTTGTTTGTCTCTTATCTTTCCTTTTATGATTTGAGTCTTGGGAATTGGTGGGTAAAGAGGACAGTTAATGGAGCTCAAGGAGAGTTGTGTCATACCAAAAACATAATGTGAGATTCAGATGAACCTTTGTGCATAAGTAAGCACATTGGAAGTTAAGACTATGACAATCGGCTGGACTAGTTTGGTCCATTGATGTAAATGGGCAGTGGCAGGATAGACATGAGATGGGTAACCAAAAAATGTAAGGTAAATGGATCTGAGGTGTAGGATGCCTTGGCTAAGTATGGAAATGTGGTTCTCAATGTTGTGCATGATATGTAGAAATAAGGAATTTCTCTTAACCTAGACCTTATGTTATTTGGTAATTATGTTGTGATCATAATTATTTTTTTGTTTATATAAGTATACATGTATGTATGTATGTCATGTCTGACAGGATCATCATGGATCATGATTATTTTATGCTAATGTTTATATGTACATATGTATGTATGTATGTCATTGACTGACTAGATTATTATTATTTTATGTTGATGTTATATGAATATATATGTATGTATGTATGTATGTCACTTTCAGATAGGGTCGTTAGAAATCATTCTTATGGAGGAATGATTTCCTACGAAGGTGAATGATATGAAGAGGTTTTGGTTCTTACAAGGAATCAATAGGGATGAGTATCTTGAAAAATTTATGAGGTCAGTCTCATGTGTTTATGAGTTGATATTATGTGATTATATTATTTCTATTCTATGGATAGGTAACTCGAGGGATACATCAATGAAATGAAAGCAGTGTGGTATGTGACATGATGGCATAAGCATTGATAAGACACTAGAAGTAATGTTGCTTGGTAGAGATAGTGTGGTTTTGGATGTGTGGTACTATTGTTGTGCATATGTTGTATATGTTGTACATGTTACATATTTTTTGTTGTGTGCATGCGGTGTTGTGCATATATAGTGTGTGTACATGTTGTTTATGCAATGTTATGTAAAGGATGGTATAGATAGTGTTATGTGAATATTTCATATGCAGTGTTGTGTACAGATGGTGCTATGTACATATTGGATATGTAGTGTTATGTACCTATGGTGTTGCATACATGTTCTACAGGTGGTGCTAGGTACATATGGCATTGTGTGCATGATTCTACAAGTGGTGTTGTGTAAATGTATTGATGTGTACATTTTGTACAAGTGGCATTGTATGCAGTTAGTGTTGTGTACATGTCATAAATGTGGTGTTTCATACATGTAGTGTCATGTATGTTAGTGTTAGTCTTTACAGCCTTCCTCCAGTGATCAAACATGCTCTTACAAAGTGATTTTAAGGTGTCAAGGTCAAATTTTGTCATTTCAGTGAATCTGCAAGCAAAATTTGGTCACTAGGCATTAGGTCTAGGGTTTGATTTTACCCTTGTCAAAGTTGTCCAAATGTCAGTCCATGTCACCATTCAGCTGAGTGTACCATCATTCAAAGGGTCTTCATTATCATGTCAAGTTCCACTGGGTATTTTACACCTTGTTCATGCTTCAGTTGCGCCTAGGTAAGGTCATTTCCCTCTCCTAGGGTTTTGAAGGAAATTTCTCTTGGACGGAAAAATCATCGGCAAAACGTGTATCTAATGTTCATACACCTTTCCCTATCCTTAAATTACCTTATCAAACACTTCCCATCACTGAGATCCCCCAAATTCCTCATTTTCGCACAAACCCTAGTTTCTTGCTACAACCTGGCAATTTTCTAGGTTGGACCTGTGTTTTTCCCTTTTGGACCCATTCCCCTAACCCAATTTCAGAGATTCCACTTTCCTCTACTTCCTAACATCCCTCCCTACTTCCCAAAATTCCCTAAAGAATTTAGAAGTTCCCTATCCCCTTCATTTCACTTCATTTCGACAAATCTCTTATTCCACACATCGGGATAGATTTCACTCAAATGATGTTTTTGAGCAAGGAAAGATGAATTTGGGAAAATTGAGAGAGGTTTTTGTCCAAAACACGCCAAGGAAGAAACACAACCTTCACTTTTTACACAGCTATCATGGTTTTGGAAAATTATCAAAAATATAGTTGCCTCGGGAGAATTGATGCACCTCTGAAGTGACCTTGGGAACATCAAATATTCTCCTAGCTCAGTTGACCAAATGACTCACTTGATGATCCAATGATAACTAGACAGAAATATCTTTCCAATGAGATATAATGAGCTCAATTTGGAGTTGAGGAACGCATTCAAAAGTTGATTGTAACAGCACTCTGCCTTGAGGCAGCCTCACTGGCACATTTTGACCAGTCTTGGGAGACTTGATTTTTGACAGGGCAAATAACCTCCAAATTGAAAACTTCTAGTTGGGTTGGAAAGTAGACTCAAATACCTTCCCAACGAGCTATCCTACACCCAATTTGGACACAAGGAAGGTTTCCAAAAGTTTCCTATAAAATAGCGCGCCGGACAGAGAGAGCGCGGCGCATTGGGAGAGAGTTTCTAGTGTAAATTTTACACTAGCGCGACGCACACAAAGAGCGTGACGCATAAAAAAACGGCCTGAAATGGTGCCAAATTACCTCAAATTTCTTGTGAATCCCATCAAATTTCAAGGTAGGCTCAATAAACACACTTTTGCATCAAATTTGATAGAGATATGATGGTTTATTGCCTGTGATTGAATGCAAAATGTTTCATAAAGCAAACACAAGAAGACATCAAAGAAAGACTGTTCTGCTAGGGTTTTTGCTACAGTGTTGTTGCTTCCAAGGTTATTCTTCCTACCCTACCCCTACTCCTTATTTCCCTATGCCATTGTCCCCATAATCATTACCCTAACATTACCAAGATCATACTCCCTTCCCCTCCTCCTATTACTCAATAAACACAAACCCTACCTTACAAACCCTAAAACCCTACCTTGCTAAAAACCTAAACCCTACCCTATCAAAATACCCCAAAAACCCCTGTATATCCCTAAAAAAAATTCTCCTATAAACCCCTATTCCCATTATATCATCCCCATCCTAATGCTCGCTATTAAATTGTCCCCTTGGTGGCAGATTGTCAAAGCAAATTCTAGCTTCATTTAAATCAAAGGGCAGCCCAAATTCAACTTTTAAAACAACAGTCATGGCATTCGAGGTTTCATCAGAATATGAGGAGGAGACCCACAGTGACACAACTTCAGGAGAACAGGCCCACAAGAGAAATCAATGAAAATAGCGAGTTTTGGCTTAATAAAGTAAATTTCCATTTAAACAATGTTCTTAAGAAGGCAAAAAGAGATAAAAAATTTCAAAGACGCATGGCTACTCATTGCTACACAAGGAATCAGGTCTCCAAATTCAAAATCAAGCAGTTGAAGAAAATACTCCAAGAAACCCTAATCAGGAAGAAAGAGAAGGTTAAGTTGGATTTGCTTGCTGATGCTCCCCTCAGAGCAATACAGGATAAGGACAAGAAACCTATGCATGATGATGGGCCATCAGGTGAACAGGAGGCCGATTTCATCCTCATCCAGGATGATGATGCAGATGTGGAGAGCGCCCGACTTAGGATGACTATTCAGGAGAAGAACACGGAGATCCAAGACTTGTCACTCAATGTGGGGAGGGCCAAATGTATCATCAAGTATTTGGAGTAGAGAAACAAGCAGCCTGAGGACCAGCAGGCGATCATGGAGCTGCAAAGCATTCGAGAGCATTGCCAAGCTGCCCAAGAAGAAGGGTTGAGCTCACATCTTTGGAGCAAGAAATCAATGAGGATAGGGAGGCCAACCTTGAGAGGGTCAACATGCATTTGGAGACGTTGCTAGACAAGGCCGACAAAGACCTTGCTCTGTTGAGACACATGGCATTTCATTACAGGACACGAAACATGAGTGCCAAGGCCCAAATAAAGAGTTTAAATGCAAAATTGAGGAAAGCAAGTAAGAGGGAAAAAGAGGCCAAAGAGCAAGATAGGCTTACAATCTTGGCTGAGGCTTCCTTGGCTCAGCATGGCACCCCATAGAGAACATACAACCCAAATTTCAAGAAATTTGGGGAATTTTTGGTCACATGGAAATTTTTTGGACAAAAAATAGGAAATTCCTCCCTGTGCGTCACGCACCCTGCGCGGCGCTAAAATTCTAGCACTCCAATCAAGAAAAGTCTTACAGTTTTGGATTCAACATCGAAAAATACATCTACTGGTGTCCGGGATATAAATTTTGATAAGTTTTGAGTCTCCTAAAGGTCAAAAAACACCCAAAAATGGCCTTTCTGCCACTTTTTGGACACACTGAAAACAGTCTTGGGAGAATGAAGATTTGGAGGGGCAAATGAGCTTCAAATTCAGAAATTCTAGTGGGGTTAGAAAGTAGACAGGACAAGCTTTTCAACAAGCCCACTTGGGCACATTTTGGACATCTGAAAGTGCTCCAAAACAGGCCCAAAAGTACCATGACACACAGAGAAAAGCGCGCGATGCACAGAGGAAATTTTGCTCAGTTTGCTCCCGTTTCGCGAAATTTCGAGTCGCGACTTCTCCAAGTGGGCCCAGTCATCTACACTTCGGTGTTTTGGGACCAAAAGTGGCATTTAAATAGTTTTCTCTCCAGATGGGCATCCATCCAAGTGGCAAAAGAATGCAAAGGGTCACCCCAGCCAAATGTCATGCTTGAGACCGCTGCACCTGTAGCGGATGGTTGGCTCTCCATCTCCATTTCGAAATGATTTGAGTAACTTCCCAACCCCTGGGCATTCTATATCTTCCTCACACATTTTATATATTGTATGCAAGTTATTTGCAAAGGGTTGGTTGGCTTGTAACTTCTGGGAGACTGTGGGAAAGAAACTTTGTTTTTCCATTGTATATTTTTACAGAGAATTAATGAAAGGCAGTGGCTCTGTTTCATGAGAGTCTTGTGGTTGTGAGTATAGCAAGTGTTTCTCTTATGTTTCATGTGTATCTTGTTATGTTTTGTATTCCATTTCGCATTCATTTCTGGTGAAATTTTTCGAGTGAGGTCAGGTAGAATTCAATTCTATTGCTCTACCTGTGGGAAAATTTCATGTGCAGTGTTTCATTCTTCTGTTGAAAAGGATTCATGTTGTCCATGCCCTTTTCACCTTCTTAATCATTCTCTCCATTTCTTTGTTATGTTCCATAGTTTCATTTCGTATCCATTTCTGGTGAAATTTTTCAAGTAAGATCAGGTAGAATTCAATTCTATTGCTCTACCTGTGGGAAAATTTCATGTACAGTGTTCATTCTTCTATTGAAAAAGATTCATGTCACCCATGCCCTTTTCACCTTCTTAATCAATCTTTCCATTCCGCCATATTTAAAAACTAAATTGCTATGCTTTCAGCCTACCTTTCCTCACAAAATAATCTGTGCCTTCATGTTAATTTCTCTATTCATTGAGTTCCACTGGTCCCATAACTTCCTAGAAACGTAGTCATTCACGAAATCACTCATTATTTTCATTTCCACTTACTAGACTAAGATAAATAGTTTGTTTGAAAGTCATCTCAGTCCTTTTCATTTCATCTATTCACTGAGTGTGACTCGGAGAGATCCCTCTCCTGTTCTGGTAGGGCTAGCTACCAGACTGAGCATGGTTTGTGGTTACCTTGAATTTTGCCTTCCTTCAGCCTAAGGCGGATTTAGGTGCTAACATAGTGGTGACTCCACTAGGAACAAAATCGTTTGCTTGAATATTGTTTTTCCCAAGGACATATCTCAAGATCAGATCTGATGTTGATGGTGAACAATGATCAGACATTAGAAGACGGCTGAAATCATTCACTTGGCGACTCCATTCACTGAAGAAACCAACAATCGGTGCTTCATGGTGACTCCACTGCAGAGAGGTCAGTAGCTTTGAGATGTTTTTCAAGATGGATCGGATTGCAAGAAGATACGCTCCCATGAGCCGAGATCACATCCTAGGCTTCCCAAATAAAATGTCGAAGGTAGATTGGTCAAAGAATCTGCCTATGTTTAAAGATGATGGTAAGAAGGATGTTGCTTTACATCTAGTTCGATTTCACATGCATATTTGCAAGTTGAAGGTTGATTTTCCTGAAGATTGCTTAATGAAGATATTCATGGCCACTCTAGAAGGTAAAGCCCAATCTTGGTATGAAAATTTTCCCGTTGCTTGTATTTACAGTCTAAAGGATTTTCATGACCTGTTCATTGAAAGATATAAAGACTCTTATCCATCATTGAATCTAGTTCATGATTGTTGCAAGCATGCTTATGGTTTTATTGAGAGCCTTGAAAAATATTACGGGGATGATAATTTTATGGATCATTAGATCATGGAAGCCCTGTATGAAATTCCCTTTCAGCAGCATAAAGACGATCATGAAAATTTGCAGCATGATCAAGATTGTAGTACGGTGGAAGATGAAGGAGTTTTGCCTCTTGATAGTCAACATAAATTACATGAAATAGATCAGCAAGTTGAAGAATTCCATATGGCTAAAAGTGATGAAAGAAAAAGGGTCGGTTCAGATTGGTCCATAGAAGAAGACAAAGTTTTGGGTCCAAATGTTCTCATGTCATCAGAACAAAGCCTTCATGAAGAGGTAATCCAATCAGCTCATGGACAGCAAGATGAAAACTTTGTTCCAGACTTCTTATATTCAGAGTTCCAGCCCCCAAATGCCATTAATATTCAGGTTGCACATGGAGACATAGAAGTTGGCTTATATGATCAAATGATACAAGAAGATTCCTTACCTCTCTGTTTTGAATCATTTCAGTTTTTGCAGGGTAAATTGCATAGTAAATATTCAAATGAAAAGCCTGTAGGAAATAAAAAATCTCTCAATTTTAATGTTGAAGATGAGATAGATGGTGAAATTTTTGAGCAAGTCATTAATAAGAAATCTTCCCCTAAAATGATTGATGAAATCATTTTGGATACAGAACTAGATTTGCAGCCACCAAACACAATTCAAGGTCAGATTACAGATGAAGGTGAGGCAGCTGAAATACATGATTTAATGATGCAAGAGGATTCTATACCCTTGTGTTACGAAGCATTTCAATTTATAAGGCAGAATCTTCGTAATATCTCTAAAGAAAAGGATGACAGTCCGGTGAAATTCTTTATAGATCAGCAGGATGAAGAGTTCCATATGGCCGAAAATGAGGAAAGAAGAAGTTTTATTTCAGATCTAGTTGAAATAAATGAGGATACTTAGGAAAATGATGTTCCAATCTCAGAAAATGATGATGATAAACCAGATCGAGAAACAAATTGTGATGAGGAAAAACATGTAGTTCCGGATCTCATAGAGGAGAATTGCATTGTTGAGGCCGCCTCAAATGAAGAAGACAGGGTTACAGACCTAATTACCCTCATCTCATCAGAACACAGCCTTCCTAACGAGGTAACTCAGTCAATTCATGAACAACAAGAGGATATCTTTGTTCAAGAAGGTGAAAAATTTTCTCTGGATGAATTTATCATAGAGGACAGAAAGGTCATGCTTGAGTTTCACGAAGCATTTGAAGTTTCTTTTCTTATGATTAATGAATGTAACGAGAATCTGGCTATCATATCATATGAAGATAACCTGCAAGATGTTTAAACTACCGAAGATCCGACCATTCAGGATGCCGTTTTAGAGGAAATCCACTCATCTGCTTGTTCAAAATTTTTTGAGGACTAGGAGCATACCTTTTTTGAAGTATATTGTGAAAAGAGATCAGCATCACAAGAAATGGACCCCTTGTTTCTTCAGCAGGAGGTAAATCTTCATGTTTTTCAGGATGCAATGGCAGATTTGTTGCAGCCAGTAGTGAAGGTGATTATTGCAGTATTCACTAATGAAGGAGATCATGGTCAACTGTGTTTTTGGAGGCCCAGTTACCAGTATCTGTTGTTGACCAGAAGATCTGATCCGGAGAATCAATCAAGGAGACATCTACTTGATTGGTTACATTGGAAGACACATTACACATGATTGTACATATTGCATTAGTATACAAGTGGATGTCATCATGATTTGAAACCCTTGAATCTTGATGGACTGCTGCCATAGAATAAGTTTTGTCAGTTCTTGTTTTAGTTAAGTCAGTCATAGAATAAGTTTTGTCATTTCCTTTTGCATAGAGTCAAGTTTTTCAGTCATTTCAGTTTGCATTGAGTCAGCTTGAGTCAAGTTTCAGTCAATAAATTGAGTCATGTTGGTTTGTCGGAATCATGGACTCCATAGCCCAATGGACGAAGGCACTGTCTGCTCACCCAAAGATCTGCAGTTCTTGGCACCTCCAAGGAGCTGCCATCCCTATTGGATCCAATGTTAGTGTCAGTCTTTACAGCCTTCCTCCAGTGATCAAACATGCTCTTACAAAGTGATTTTAAGGTGTCAAGGTCAAATTTTGTCATTTCAGTGAATCTTCAAGCAAAATTTGGTCACTAGGCATTTGGTCTAGGGTTTGATTTTACCCCTGTCAAAGTTGTCCAAATGTCGGTCCATGTCACCATTCAGCTGAGTGTACCATCATTCAAAGGGCTGTCATTATCATGTCAAGTTCCACTGGGTATTTTACACCTTGTTCACGCTTCAGTTGCGCCTAGGTAAGGTCATTTCCCTCTCCTAGGGTTTTGAAGGCTATTTCTCTTGGACGGAAAAATAATTGGCAAAACTTGTGTCCTGATGTTCATACACCTTGCCCTATCCTTAAAGTACCTTATCAAACACTTCCCATCACTGAGATCCCCCAAATTCCTCATTTTCGCACAAACCCTAGTTTCTTGCTACAACCTGGCAATTTTCTAGGCTGGACTTGTGTTTTGCCCCTTTGGACCCCTTCCCCTCACCCAATTTCAGAGATTCCACTTTCCCCTACATCCTAACATCCCTCCCTACTTCCCAAAATTCCCTCAAGAATTTAGAAGTTCCCTATCCCCTTCATTTCGCTTCATTTCAACAAATCTCTTGTTCCACACAACGGGGTAGATTTCACTCAAATGCTTTTTCTAAGAAAGGAAAGATGAATTTGGGAAAACTAATAGATTTTGTTGTCCAAAACATGCCAAGGAAGAAAAACCTCCTTCACGTTTTACACAAGTGTCATGGTTTTGGAGAAATCTCAAAAATATAGTTGCCTCGGGAGAATTGATGCACCTCTGGAGTGACCTTAGGAAAATCAAATTTTTTCCTAGCTCAATTGGCCAAATGACTTGCTTGAGAAGCCAACTAATAATTAGACACAAAAGTATTTCCAATGAGCTATCATGAGCTCAATTTGGAGTTGAGGAAGGCATTCCAAATTTGACTGTAATAGCACTCTCCCTTGAGGCAGCCTCACTGGGTACATTTTGACAAGTCTTGGGAGATTTTATTTTTGATAGGGAAAATGAACACCAAATTGAAAAATTCCAGTTGAGTTGGAAATTAGACTCAAATATATTTCCAATGAGCTATCCTACACACAATTTGGACACTGGGAAGGCCTCCAATAGTTTCCTAGAAAAGAGCACAATGTACAGAGAGAGCACGGCGCACTGGGAGAGAGTTTCCAGTGTAAAATTTACACTAGCGCGATGCACACAGAGAGCGTGGCACACAGGGAAAAAAGGGCCTGAAATGGTGCCAAATTACCTCAAATTTCTTGTGAATCCCATCAAATTTCAAGGTAGGCTCCATAAACTCACTTGTGCATCAAATTTGATAGAGATATGATGGTTTATTGCCTGTGATTGAATGCAAAAAGTTTTATAAACCAAACACAAGAAGACATCAAAGAAAGATTGTTCTGCTAGGGTTTTTGCTACAATGTTGTTGCTACCAAGGTTATTCTTCCTACCCTACCCTTGATCCTTATTTCCCTATGCCATTGTCCACATAATCATTACCCTAACATTACCAAGATCATACTCCCTTCCCCTCCTCCTATTGCTCAATAAACACAAACCCTACCTTAAAACCCTAAAACCCTACCTTGCTAAAAACCCAAACCATACCCTATCAAAATACCCCAAAAACCACTATATATCCCTAAAAAAAATTCTCCTGTAAACCCCTATTCCCATTATATTATACCCATCCTAATGCTCCCTATTAAATTGTCCCCTTGGTGGCAGATTGTCAAAGCAACTTCTAGATGCATTTAAATCAAAGGGCAACCCAAATTCAACTTTTTAAACAGCAGTCATGGCATTCTAGGTTTCATCAAAATATGAGGAGGAGACCCACAGTGACACAACTTCAGGAGAACAGGCCCACAAGAGAAATCAATGAAAATAGGGAGTTTTTGCTTGACAAAGTAAATTTCCATTTAAACAATCTTCTTAAGAAGGCCAAAAGAGATAACAAATTTCAAAGACGCATGACTACTCATTGCTACACAAGGAATCAGGTCTCCAAAGTCAAAATCAAGAAGTTGAAGAAAATACTCCAAGAAACCCTAATCAGGAAAAAAGAGAAGGTTAAGTTGGATTTGCTTGCCGATTCTCCCCTCAGAGCAATACAGGACAATGACAAGAAACCTATGCATGATGAGGGGCCATCAGGTGAACAGGAGGCTGATTTCATCCTCATTCAGGATGTTGATGCATATGTGGAGAGTGCCCGACTTAGGATGACTATTCAAGAGTAGAACACAGAGATCCAAGACTTTTCACTCAATGTGGAGAGGGCCAAATGTATCATCAAGTATTTGGAGCAGAGAAACAAGCGGCCTGAGGACCAACAAGTGATCATGGAGCTGCAAAGCATTCGAGAGCATTGCCAAGCTGCCCAAAGAAGGAGGGTTGAGCTCACATCTTTGGAGCAAGAAATCAATGAGGATAGGGAGGCCAACCTTGAGAGGGTCAACATGCATTTGGAGAGGTTGCTAGACAAGGCTGACAAAGACCTTGCTCTATTGAGACACATGGCATTTCATTACAGGACACGAAACATAAGCGCCAAGGCCCAAATAAAGAGTTTAAAAGCAAAATTGAGGAAAGTAAGTAAGAGGGCAAAAGAGGCCAAAGAGAAAGATAGGCTTAGAATCTTGGCTGAGGCTTGCTCAACTCAGCATGGCACCCCATAGAGAACCTACAGCCCAAATTTCAAGAAATTTGGGGAATATTTGGTCACATGGAAATTTTTTGGACAAAAAATAGGAAATTCCTCCCTGTGCGTCGCACACCCTGTGCAGCACTAAAATTATAGCACTCTAATCGAGAAAAGGTTTGTATTTTTGGATTCAGCATCGAAAAATACATCTACTGGTGTCCGGGCTAGAAATTTTGATAAGTTTTGGGTCTCCTAAAGGTCAAAAAACACCCAAAAATGGCCTTCCTGCCACTTTTTGGACACACAAAAAGCAGTCTTGGGAGAATGAAGATTTGGAGGGGCAAATGAGCTTCAAATTTAGAAATTGTAGTGGGGTTAGAAAGTAGACAGGCCAAGCTTTCCAACAAGACCACTTTGGCACATTTTTGACATCTGCAAGTGCCCCAAAACAGGCCCAAAAGTAACGCAACGCACAAAGAAAAGCGCGTGGTGCACAGAGGAAATTTTGCCCAGTTTGCTCCCGTTTCGTGAAATTTCGGGTCGCGACTTCTCCAAGTGGGCCCGGTCATCTACACTTTGGTTTTTTGGCACCAAAATCAGCATTTAAGAGTTTTCTCTCCAGATGGGCATCCATCCAAGTGGCAAAAGAATGCAAAGGGTCACCCCAGCCAAATGTCATGCTTGAGAGTGCTGCACCTGTAGCTGATGGTTGGCTCTCCATCTCCATTTCAAAATGATTTGAGTAACTTCCCAACCCCTGGGCATTCGATCTCTTCCTCACACATTCTATATATTGTATTCAAGTTATTTGCAAAGGGTTGGTTGGCTTGTAACTTCTGGGAGACTGTGGGAAAGAAACTTTGTTTCTGCATTGTATATTTTTACAGAGAATTAATGAAAGGCAGCGGCTATGTTTCATGATATTCCTGTGGTTGTGAGTATAGCAAGTGTTTCTCTTATGTTTCATGTGTATCTTGTTATGTTTTGTATTCCATTCGCATTCATTTCTGTTGAAATGTTTAGAGTGAGATCAGGTAGAATTCAATTCTATTGCTCTACCTGTGGGAAAATTTCATGTGCAGTGTTTCATTCTTCTGTTGAAAAGGATTCATGTTGTCCATGCCCTTTTCACCTTCTTAATCATTCTCTCCATTTATTTTTTATGTTCCATAGTTTCATTTCGTATCCATTTCTGGTGAAATTTTTTGAGTGAGATCAGGTAGAATTCAATTCTATTGCTCTACCTGTGGGAAAATTTCATGTACAATGTTCATTCTTCTGTTGAAAAGGATTCATGTCACCCATGCCCTTTTCACCTTTTTAATCAATCTTTCCATTCCTCCATATTTTAAAACTAAATTGCTATGCTTTCAGCCTACCTTGCCTCATGAAATAATTTGTGCCTTCATGTTAAGTTCTCTGTTCATTGAGGTCCACTGGTCCCATAACTTCCCAGAAACGCAGTCATTCACGAAATCACTCATTACTTTCATTTCCACTTACTAGCCTAAGGTAAATAGTTCGTTTGAAAGTCATCTCAATCCTTTTCGTTTCATCTATTCACTGAGTGTGACTCGGAGAGAGCCCTCTCCTGTTCTGGTAGGGCTAGCTACCAGACTGAGCGTGGTTTGTGGTTACCCTGAATTTTGCCTTCTTTAAGCCTGAGGC
>APFE031750129.1:879-24468 GCA_000404065.3 Pinus taeda
AACTCAAATATGGAAAAGCTCATGTATTTTTCTCTCATGTTCTTCATCAATAATAGATTGAGCAGAATTACTAGTAGATGCTTCAGAATTCTTACCTTTTATACCTCTGGCTGCAATGATTGTTCCATCTCCCAAGTCTGACCCCAAATCTTTCTGAATAGTTGCAGTAGTCTTCTTCTTCTTTCCCTTGGACTTCTTAGGTCTCAGCTTTGGATGGAGAATCCAGCAGTGCTCATCATCATGCCCATCCTTTTTACAGAGAGTGAATGAATCTTTTCCTTTCTGTGCAGTGTTAGCCTTCCTTGCTTTTCAATTCTACTTTCTTTTCTCCTTGCTCTTGCTTGCAGTGGGTTGGGATGGTCCCCCAACTTCTGGATTTCCATTCTTTCCTCTAGCCTCTAGATGAGTAGCTTCTACAAATACCTCATCTATACTAGTGGGATTAAACATGAGGATGGTATGCCTCATGTAGCTGTGTAGACCACCAATGTACTTCAAAAGAGTCTCTGGTGAGTCTAATGAGATCCCTAGAATCAATGCTCTCTTTCTAAATTCTTGAGTCTACCCTTGCACACTTTGCCCTTTCAACCGCTGAAGAGTTTTCCAATTCATCATGGCTTGTTGCATGTAGGCCAATGGATAGAATTGCTTTTTGATTGCAAAAACAAAGTCACTCCAGATAGAGATAGTCTTACCATGTCTTTTCATGTCAGCTTGGGTTCTGCCTTCCGACCAAACCAAGGTAGTGCTTCCTAGGCATAGGCTTGCCAGCTGAATTTTTCTCTTGTCTGAATCAATGTTTTGCACTCTGCAATACACATCAATTTGTCTAATCCAATTGTCCAACTTTTCAGCATTTAGCTCTCCATAATATATAGGCAAGTCAAATTTAACATCTATCTTGATCAAAAATGCTTTCTTGTTATGCACAGGGCTATTAGGAGGTGTGAGAAAGTTTTCCTCTTTCCCTTTTCCTTTTGAGTGGTCATGGGAATGAGATTCATCTTCTTTATCTTGTTTAGAACCTGATGAATCTTCATCCTTATGCATTCTAAAGTCCCTATACATTTCTTCTACCATAGAATTTATAGATAGGAAACTTTCTATGAATTAAGGGTCTGGCCCCACAGAACCTTCCTCTGACATTGTCTTCTGAGGATAGACTCTCCCAATTTCAAGATTAGTTTCAACCAACTCTCCTTCTCCTAATTTGAGCTTTGATCTAGTGAGCATTCAACAGCGAAACCAACACAAGCTTGTCTAACCTTACAGCCTAAAGCTTTGATACCACTTGATTTGATAATCACCCAATGAGTGACCTCAGTTAAGAATTATTAAGTGGAGGTATTACAGACTCATTTGCTGGTGTGCCTAAGTTATTTAAGCAATGGATCGATCAGATTGCAAATATATAGACACTTAAAAATCGAAAACAACAGAGAAACACAGTAAGCAAATACAAGAACACAAGAAATTAATAAGGAGTTCACCCTATCCTCCAGGGCTACATCTCCAGTCCAGCTTCATTGGTGGCCTTCTTTTTATTGTGTCTTGAAGTAGAGAATTACAATGAAAGAGCTCAATACAAGTCTCCTGGAACAGATTGGCTTGGCAGGGTGGTTTTTGGATTCCCCAAACCACTAGAGTACATAGACTCTTTTCTTTGCCAACTATTTGACCTCTCTGGTCTGATAGATCTTCTCAGGGATGGCTTGAGTCTCAACCCTCTATCCTCTTTCTACTTTTTGCCTTACTGGTTCTTCTCTTCTCTGTCTTTTGTCTTCGGTGTTCCGTCTTTCGGTTCCCAATTCCTTGCTCTTTGTCTGGTCTGTACATGGCTTTAAAGCCATTCGAGCTCATGGCAATTCATTTCCTCTTATGCCTCCATTGATTCACCTACTACATCTTCGCTTGGAGTTCCCTATTTCGGTGTCATCAACAGGCTCTCAGGGATGGCCACTTGTCCTCCTGCGAACTACGCCAGCCTGCTTCGTCGGTTTAATTCTTTGATTATGTCATGGAATGACTCATTTGCCACTGCGGCGGTCAATTCAAACTTCAAATTATTTCATATCATGGCTTAATCCCCCATCAATTCCGTCTTCTCCATCAAACGTGATCTTAGTCATTAGATCTAGAGCCCCTAGATCCGACACCATTTGCTCGTCCGACGCGGTTGACTAGCTCAACCATTAGCACGTGATGAGTGGTAGTTTTCTATCTCCTCTACTCGCCACGCGTCAGGCACTGAGTGGAATCGATCCTTTTTCATCAAAGCTTCTTACCGCCCATGGATGGCCCCAATCAATACCACCGGCTTTGGAGCGGGTCCCACCTTTAGCGCTGAGCCTTTTGTCCCACGGTTTTCCCAGCTCCCATGCGACTGAGTGCTCGAGGCTTCTCCATTTTGAAGCACTAATCACGCATCAAAAAATCCCTCTGTTTCTTGATCCGGGCCTCCCATGGGCTAATTTCACCTCCCGCACAGTTTCCATGGGCCTCAATCAGCGCGCTTTGACCGAGGTCCTCGTCGTTCCAAGCTGGCTACCACTGCCTTTGGTTTAGATGTGTTTTTTATCATTGTTTTAAATTCTTTGAAGTCTATCCTGACCTGGTACAACCATGGCTCTGTTAATCATTCTTTTTGGATCCAATTCGGATCATCCATGCGCAGTTGAAAAATTTGTGTCTTAAAATGCAGAGTTTGAAACAAGACAGGACAACTCGCCCAAAAGCACACAAGGAGGTATGGTGCATAAAGTAGAAAGGCTAGGGACATGACAAGGACCATTGTCTGGTCTTCACGAACTACCTATTTGGAGGAGGGCCAATGCCATTGAGATTAGAGGCACACGCAAGACTGAGCATGGTGCCTACATTATGGTGCACTCTTTGTCAGATAGGAGGGAAGCATGCTATAGATAAATACCATCTATTACAGAAGTATACATAGACATCCCAATAGTTGTTCTATAATTTTTGCAGATCAATATGTCATAATGAGTGCACCGACAGAAGTTATGAACTGATGATGGATCGGACTCCTACCTCACCAAAACGCGAGCCCTCGATCAAAATGTAGGGATGGCATGCACTGGATTTTAGGGGTGCAGACAAGGTCGAGGTGGAATGGGACCAGGAAGGGGTTGCGGACAGCTGATCTATTACAATTGTGGAGGGCCAGGGCATTATTCCTGTGATTGTACAAATCCAATGAAAGCATCATGTTTATATTGTACCTAGTTTGATCATGAGATGGAGGACTGCCCCACACTGATAGTGTGGTTGCATGATAAAGGAACACTCCAGCCTCCCTTGACACAGGACTTGCAAATGATGAGGTATAAGCTACATGAGGAGGACCTAAATGTAAACATCATGCTCCGAAGCAGTATCAAGATAGGAGACGACAAGGGAAAGAAACTCAAAGATAGTGTCTGGGTTCGCAAGGCTCCAACAAAGGAACCAAAGTTCGATTTGGAGCATGTGAAGGAGACATTCATGGAAGCTAATAAGAGCTTCACAAAGGCCTCCAATTCAGGTAGTAAAGACAAACTAGATCCAAAAATGGACCCATCAATGCTCACTTCCTTTCTGGAGACATGCATGAAGCTACTACATGACAAAAAAGTGGTGAAGGGGCTGTAAGAAATCATCACTAGATGTGTTGGACAAGGAGAACCACATGTAGTCCAGAAGCTCGGCAAGCACACAAACTGAACAAGAAGGGAGATGAGATTGACTGCGCAAATCATGGAATATGAGATGGATCAAGTGATTTTGGATCTAGGATCGAATGTGAACGTCCTGCCAAAGTAGACATGGGAGCGCATGGGGAGGCCCACGTTGAAATGGTCTCCTATTCAATTGTGAATGGTGAACCAGCAAAATATCCTACCAATGGGAAGATTGCATGGAATAATAGTAGATATCGAAGGTGCGAGCATGCTTGCAAATTTCGAAGTGATATTGATTTTTTATGACAACAATCCCTATCCCACACTACTAGGATTAGATTGGGCCACTAACATGAATGGAGTGATAAATCTAAAGAAGTGCAAGATGACTTTTGAGAAAAAGGCCTATGTGTAGTGATACCTTTAGACCCTGCAGAAGGATCGCGCTACACAGAGCCAATGAGCAACTATGACAATGACGATGATCTAGACTATATCTACAAGATAACTATGTGGGAGTAGGATTGGGTGAATCCAACAACGGATGGTAGGATTTTGTGGGAGCATGAAATCTCCTGCACCTCAGATTCAAATGAAGAGATAGAACAATGGTAGAACCGATTACACAAGGTAAACACACTCAACTGTAACATGATAATAAGGTCACTGTGTTGTGTGACAATAGAGGTAAGAGATTTACCTATGTATGATGGGTTGAGCAAATTGGATGATTTTCTGACCAAATTTGAAAGGGAGGTTTCGGAACAGCAATGGTTCAATGCTCTAAAATGGGTACTGCACGCTACACCCGCAAGGTGGTGGGGTACACATCAAAAAAGTTTTGAGGACTAGTGCAAATGTAAAAAGATGATGCTCATGCAGTTTGGAAAGTCTCAGATGCAGATGAAATTTGGGTATGACGGACAAAAAAACCTATTTGCCCACCTCTCTAGATGGGTATAAGCATATGGTACACAACCTGCACAAATGCACACCGTCTTTGCGATAGGAAACAGGACCAACAAAGAGGAGCGAGCAAGATGATGGCATGAACGACGAAGTATGAGAAGACCAAGCGTGCCACAAATTATCAGTGTGGAAGCCTTTGAAAAAGTATGCAAAGTACTGAACACAGTCCACCAGGTGAGATGTACTCACTGGGACCTACACGTACCAGCGGTTCCATGGCCTTATAGGACCATGTGCAAAACCTTGACTGCACAGGCACTTCTGATGCTAAAGGATGAAGAAGATGTTTTCATTCCTATGGAGCGTGCAAAGCCTAGTCCGTGCATAGTAGCAACCATAGATACAATGGTTCACAGATCCTGGAAATAAGGAATTACACAACCACACGAAACAAAACACATGGGACTTAAGGAAGAAATCCAACAGGGAAACCTTAGACTCTGCGAACTTGAAAAAGAAAGGGTATGGTTTAAGAGAGAAAATTGCTTTGATGGATGCGGAGGTCAAGAAGCTGAAAGCAAGGAAAATTTTAAGGTGGAAAATTATCTTTAAATTTAAAAACAATGGCGAATCCCACTAGTCCCTAATATGCAAGCTATGAAATGTTTATTGATGTATTTTTAAAATTATTCAAATCTATAATTATATTATATATACTCTCTATATAATGTTGGTGATTTTTAAGGTAAAATAATTTTATATTGTAAAATTTGGTTGAATCATTTTTATAAAAAATGGAAATCGACGAATCCTTTTTTTGGAAAAATCATGATAAGTTAGCCCACCTACGAATATTAGCCCCTAAAATTCTCCATGGCTGGAAGACGAGATAAAGGAAGAGTTTTTCATCGAAAGAACTAGGATGGTAAGGCAAGGTGTGTACGATCATACTGACCCAAGGAAAGAACTAGTAATCACCTATATTTTCAAACTTCGATTGTGCTTCTGACCCAATGTTCACTTGCTTGGTCTTCAATGGCTTTGAAATGTTAGGAACCTCTACCTTAGGCCCAACGACTTCACGTTGTCTCTCTAGCTTAGGGATACTGATATACTTGGGGTCTTCCCCACCTTTTCTGTGGTAGCATTGTAGAATTCTAGAGCATGGAACAACTCTATACTCCAGTTAAGTTGTACCTATGAGATAGGCTTTACGTCCATTCTAAGTACCACAACCTTTATTTCTTGTAATGATTCATCAATACACTCGAATCCATCCTCAAAACTGAATGTTAGCAGAAATCTTTCCTTCAGAGTGTCCCACTTCGTGGTTCCATGCGCAACTCTGTCTCTAAATACCAGTTCATTGGAATAGTATCCAAAGTGTGGCAAAATATATGTACCCATTAAGGTCATGGTTCCTCTCCCCATTCTTTCATCCAAAAATCCAGATGCTTGCATGGATCATCCTTCCATATATAATTTTTCGTAATGTGGGTATTGGCATATCCAGACTGTGGCTTCATCATCCTTCAATATTCCTTCCAATCTGAAAAAATATTCTTACCATGTGTACCCCACCATATTGTAGGCGTAGCCCCTAGTGCGATCTCTAATACCTCGAATCGATGCTCCTCCATTACATCCCTTTCAAATTTATCAAGAAACAAATTTACATCTTCTAAGCCATCATAATATGGTAAATTGTGTACCTCAGTGGATATACACTAGAGTGACTTAGTAATTCTATTGCATCGCAACGTTGATACTTCATGCAATTTATTCTGGCAATGATCAAGCTCCTCATGTGAATTTGAGTTGCAAAAGTTGTCATTTTCCCACGTAATATTTCCATCCACCATAGGGTTGATCCAATCCTCATTCTGCATAATAATCTTATAGTTCTGCTCGATATCATCCTCCTCATAGTAATCCCATACTGGTTTACTATATCGTGCACCCTCAGTTGGGTCTAGAGGAACAATGACTCTCAGTTCCTTCTTCTCAAACATCATATTGTGCTTCTTCAGGTTGATGACTGCATTCATAACAAACACCCAACCAATTCCATGTAGCACCAGGTAGGGATTACTATCATCCACTATTTTGATTACCTCAAAATCAGCTATATCGTGCACCCCTTCAATGTCTATAATTACTCCATCTAAGCATCCCATAGTAATAATTTTCTGTTGGTTTGCCATTCACAGTTGAATTGGGGACCACTGTAGCATTATATTTCCCATTCTTTCCAAGGTCTGTTTAGGAAAAACATTTTCATCAAATCCTAAATGTAGGATCACCTTGTCCATTTCAAATTCTCCAATTTGCTTAGTCTGTCTCATCTCCTAACCAGTCCTTTTCTTACTTTTGTCTACTTTATGCAATGCGCGTTGTTCAGGTAGCGGCTTACCCTTGCTGGCATAGTTGTCTATTAACTCTTGCATTCCCTCCACTACATTCTGGTCCCTTAGGATCTTCATGCAAGTCTGCAAGAAGGATTTCAATACTGAGGGATCTGTTTCCTACGCAGTAATGACTTCTTCAGGATTCTCCATTCATGCATTCCAATTCTTTGATGTGGAAGCTCCTGAATCCACAAAGCTCTTTTTCGCCTCCTTAAATGTTTCCTTTTCCTTATGCAAATCAAATTCATCATCCTTGTTAGCAGCCTTGTGCACTGATATATTTTCTTCTAGTTGTTTCCCTACAACTTTATCTTCCCCTATAACTATATCGCTTCACGTAACTATATTAACACTAGGGCCATCTTCATGTGGTTCTAAACTCATCATTTGGATGTTCTAAGTGGGCTACTAGTTCTTCTTCTATTGCATCTTTTCAATGATTAAAAGAAAACTATCTATGATGTGGTCAAATTGTCGGTAATATTGACAAGAGGGGTGAGTTGGGTTTTGAACAATCTTATGAAAAGTGGCCTAGTTCCCCACAATTGTAACAAATAATGTATCTATAACCTCTTCTAGCTCCTCACCCTCATCCTCTTCCTCATCCTTGGAATCCTCCATGCGTCACAGGTGTGCCTTGATCCTACTGAGAATGTGTCTCAACATGTACTTTATATGTCAGAGTTTTGTCCATCATTAACTCATAGCTTCAAAAATTGCACTCACCATGGCCTACAAACTTACAAAAATTGCAGAATAGTTGTTGCGGAGTCTATACGAACTTCTGCAACAAATGGAAATTGTCTGTTGAGTGTTTTCCTATAATTTGGTAGATGGCGCACCATGGCACTACACCATTACTCGATCCAGAGGTATTTTTTGGCTTCAGGGGAATAGGACCTCCCCCATTTTGATAGTTATGGTATACCAGGCAATGACCCTTTTCATGACCATTTCCCTTACATTTTAAACACCATACTTCAGAACAAGTATCATTTTAGACCTCTTTCCTTTTCTTGAGATCCTGCAACTCCATATGCAGGCTAGACAACTGCGACTGAAGCTGCTGCACTCCCATATTTTTATCTTCAATAGATGAAGCTTCCAACTTCATAGCAATTTCCAGTGCTTCAATCGATGATCCAACCATCTGCTATGACAATGGTAATCTCAAATGAGGTAAGAAGCAATATACCAATCCTTATGTTGCTCGTCTGAGATCTGTAGATTGGCATGCTGTAGAAGACATTTCAACCTTTGATCAAAATCTGATGCAGATTCATTCACATTCTACTTAATTTCTTTGACCTCAATCAAAAACTGGGCTTGAGACTTAGGCTTTCTAAATTCGTTATTCAAGACATATTTTGTGTCCTTCAATGACACAGCTAGATGAGTCATACTATACTTAATATACCAACTCAGCGCCCTGTCTTGCAATGTTGTCACTAGTTGTGATTTCTTCAAATCATCATCCGTTATCTTTTGTGACTTCCACACAGCATCTGCTACAAACCAAAATTAATCAGGGTCTTATGTCCCCACACCCTTGAATATAGGCATCTTCATAGAGCTCAACATACTGCATAGTGGAAGTGGAGGTGGAGGTGGAGGTGTAGGTGTGTGAGGTGGGGGTGGAGGTGTAGGTGTGTGAGGT
The DNA here is from genome assembly GCA_000404065.3 of Pinus taeda. Lineage (NCBI taxonomy): Eukaryota > Viridiplantae > Streptophyta > Pinopsida > Pinales > Pinaceae > Pinus > Pinus taeda. The sequence continues at coordinate 9,531 of APFE031750129.1, forward strand.
GGAGGTGATGGTAGAGGTGGAGTGGATGGATGTGGTATTCCCACAGTACCATGGTCTATTGACTATGACAGACCTTGAGGCATCTTCATATTATTACTTTCTTCTTCAATATTAGATGCTCCCAACAAAGGGTTGTACTCAACAATTATATCTAGATCTTTTCTGAACTATTTGCCACTTCGTGTAGCTCTAGTTGAGTCTCGTCTAAACATTAATTTAGTGGCATAACCTGTTTCTTGCACAATAGCATTTTAATCCAAGTTTTCAAAGACTTTAGATACTTACATCTTGGTCCTTTGAAAAATTAGTGTTCAACTTTGCTACAAATGGTAGACGTATCAATCGCAAACTCAGTAATAAATCTGCCTAAAATACTATGGATCCAATAATTGATAGCCTTCACAACCTTATTTTTATATCCTTCCAAGAACTTCACTAACTTTGCAATCTAATTAATAGGGTTATCCATCTTCCAGGTAGGTTGACCATTCGCAAATTTAGCCAACCATTCATATAATTCAAATGGAAAAGAGCAGAAGAAAACTTCATGTTCCTCTGTATATAGATATCTCTATAACCACCCTTCTTTTGACATGCATGGATTCATGTTTTGTTGGGCTACAAACTCGTGTAGCTTCCAATATATCCAATTTTCAATCTCCTTCTTAGTTGGTATCCACTTATGCCACATCACACATCCCTTAAATAGATCTTGGTCATGGTAGCGAAACCATTTTTTTTCTTGAGGGGGCTTGGACCCAGGTTCAGAGTTAGTTATGCTAACCAACAAAACCCCATACTTCCGACCCTTTTAGAAATAACCCGTGTAGTGCAGAATGCAGTCTCACCCGAGGCATTATTGGGGGGTAACAGAACCAGGTTTATGCATCCAAAGAGCTATGTGATGTGTTTTTGTAAAACTTAGGGGTTTATCTTGACCTTCACAAACCTTAATCCTCAAAACCCAGAACTTACAGTAAATGACAGTAAACAGACTTATGTCCTTCACCGGTTGTGCTAAACATGCATAGCATCATATAAAATTTATGTCTTTGTGAATCTATTAAGTTCTTTTCATGATTAATTGCATTCAACTGATCATAAATACAGTAAGTTAAGAAATAAAGCAGTAGCACGTAAATGCACATATAGTTTTTCAAAATAAGCCTTTTATTATGCTTCATATCTTCAATTGCACTTCTTCCCAACCCTACGCACATAGTTGTAGGGGCCCGCACAGTCAGCTGTAGACTTACAAAGGTCTCCGTGCACACAGATCCAGGAGACTTCCCCTTTGCCCAAATACAAAATAGATAATTATAGACTCAACTTATGCACTTTTGTGGCTTGTCTTATGACTCATTTTTATATTCTTCTTCATTACAATACCATGGTTCGCAAACCATAAGTAGGTCTCAAAACAACTAAACTCTAACAAAGTAAGGTGATTTTACCTTCCTAAGTCCCCTTTGACTCCTATCAACCTATGCTCCACTCCTCAAAATGTAGAGACTTTACAATATTTAAAAAAACTTTAACAAAATTTGAACCAGGGGATCCCAACTTGACACTTCCACCTTGAATGTTTAGTTGTTCAAGGGTGGAAGCATATAATATATGCATGAAAACAGTGATGTGTAAACATGGAGGTAATTTTGTAATGGTTTCAATAGTATTTAGAAAGGCTCAATCAAAATATCTACCAACAAAGCATAAGTTAAGATGAAGCATAAATTTGAAGGGTTTTAATTGGTTTGAAGAGACTAGGAGAAAGCCAAGGAAATAACAACAATGAAAAAATAAAATAAAATATTATAATGTGTTAGCACTCTTTAATTTATGAGGTTGATAGAGAAACTACAATTGTAACCAAAAAACCACTTAGGAAGTTGGGATCTAGCCCTGCCAGCTTTAGAGAGGGATCTCTCTGTCAATTTTTTTTTTTTTTTTTTAAGATCTTAGGCTAGTTATAAAGTTTAAGGTTTGGTTTATAAATTGGTTTGAATTGCATGGTTAGTTGATGTCTATATTACCATTGGGCTATGGAGTCTGTTACTTAAAATATGGATCTATTTTAGTATTTTACAGATAGATTTCACAGGGCGAGCTAGCCAAACTAATTGGATTATTTAATTTTAAATGAAATGAATAAGAAGTAGAGAAAGGGCTTCCATTAAGTAAAGAGAAATTAAGAATTATTTTACTTAATATTAGTTGAAAACATTAAAATTATTCAAAGCCAAAATCGGAGTGTACATCTAAACAAATTTTTTTCTTCAACTTTCTATTGAATAATTTGGATTAAGAAACACATGAGTATGGTAAACAAAGAAATATAAACACATAAAACGATATAGGCACTTCCCCAACAATCTAACACAAAAACCTTGTGAAAGAGCATTATGTATTACTGATAAGTCCACTAAGGCTTGAAAAATATACAATAGCTTTCTTCTGTACAAGAACCAACCCATAATACTTCAAAATGATAAGATTTATAAGTTTATTTACAAAATATCCTGTCAAAATTGTTGGCTTGATGGGGCCTGAACCAGGTTCAGAGTTATTTAGCAAAACAAATCCCTACACTATTGACCCTTTCAGCATTGGCCCATGGAGTGCAGACTGAAGTCTCACCCGAAGCAGTATGGGGGGATGCTGGAACCAAGTTTCTGCACCCTTGAGATGTATGAGGGGTTGATTTAGTCCAACTATGCCTACCTTCACACAGGTTACTTCGCACACTATTCTGAACTACAAGACCTTCGCGATCTATTATAATCGCCTGTGTGCAAGCCTAGCTAGGGGCTGTGATTCTTTCATGCTGTTATGGCAGTGATCTACTCTATTCCCCCAAATTACACTGCGTATCTTACTTATCTTCTTATAGATGTTAGTTAACTTTGCGTAAAAAGATACTTTATCTCACATTCGCTTAATCAACCACAATCATATATGTTTGGACATCATATAAACAATAGAAATGCAATTCATACCCAATATACTCAATGCATGAAATAGGAAATAAATACACAAAATTGATATGAAACTCTTCTTTATTAATGCTTCAATGTTTACAGACTCAACTTGCCATGCAGACACAGTTGCAGGGGTCCGCGCACTCAGCAGCGGACTACTATGCATCTGCACACTCAACTGTAGAGACTTCTCCTACTCTACAACCCAAAACTAGACTTTACACTAAGATATGACTCAACTCTTCATCCTTAGGCTCTTTTATTTCTTCTTTTTACAACTTAGAGCCTCGCTCTACTTATACAATTCCATGGTTCGCAGACCATGGGTAGATCTCTATAGCCAACCTTATATTACAAAATTGAGCACGAACAACCCTATGACTCATCTACAAGCTATGCGCTCTGTGCCCACAAAATGTAGAGTCTTTACATCGGAGTTATAATTTCTGACCAAAATCTGGGCTTGTAGCCCCAAAACCTCCCTTGGGGGATCCCACAACCAACAAGCCCCCAACACAAACATCATGAGTCGAACTCAAGTCACTCTATCGGTGTGGAGATCTTTTTGTGTAGAACTCCCAACTCTACCTAGACTATTGCAAGGTTGGTAGCACACTGAGCAATTTCTTGATGTGCTTCCTGGATGTGATATTGAGAAATCGTTGTAGTTGAACTGCTTCCCTGAACCTGCTACTGTGTGCCCTACATCTGCATGATCTTTGCTTCAATAAAGGCTATAATGATGAACACCTCATCAATCCATGGTTGTATGTGCACCTTCAAAATGAATTCCTTGTGTTGTGCAACATCCACTTGCTCCTTGAGTGCTTTTGCCTACTACATCCACCCAAGCCTTTGTGTAAGGGCAACTGTCTGCGCAATGCCTTTTATCTCATCATATTTCAGCTGCAGCTTGTGCACCTCTATTTCCAAGCGATGTATGTTTGGGTCCTCCTACAAAGTGGTGAGAACCTCGAACAACTCTTCAAATAACCTGGTGCAATATTTCACTTCACTTTTGACCTCTGCTATGGCTGTTGTGATCGCATTGGCGTGCTATTCCTTAACCTCCCAGCAATGGAACCATTTGTTGGCTTGATGAGGCCTAACCTAGGTTTGGAGTTATTTAGCCAAACAAATCCCTACACTATTGGCCCTTTTGGCATCAGCTTGTGGAGCACGGACTGAAGTCTTGTTGAAAATGCAACAAGATGATGGATCTTAGTGAAAAGAAGTCACCTTCACTAAGTGTGCCCGCAGGCTATTTTTGGCGCAAAGTCTATTTTTAGACATATGGATCATGGTATATGAGTTGCAGAATGCTATTTGTGGATGATTGGTCATGTTGGTAAAATAGATGGACTTCTATTTTTAGACATATGGGCAGAGTCTATTTTTAGACTGCTAGTCTAAATATAGAACAGTCGAATATTGTTAGCTCTTAATAATATTTGGACTATAAACATTATCTTATCCTCTTGCAGCACTTCAGTTTGAGCTACGGATGTGGCACATGCGACTGCCAGAAGGAAATATGCTTTTCTTATGGGTTAGTTGAGTTATTGCATGAAGGACTTCAGTTAGAACTCAAGTGATTGAGTTTGGTGGAGTTGATTGAGGAATTCATGGAGTTGTGTTCAGTTTGAATTAGTTGAACTAGTTGTATTTAGTCTAACTAACAAATACACTAGTGATGAGTGGTGTATATTAATTATTAATTAATTCACTAATTATTAACTCATAAATCAACTAAAGAATACATTAGTTAACTCAGTGCATGGATATTTCAGTGGAGACAGGTGTTAAAGGTGAGTGAAAGGGCAAGACAGCTGCCAATTGTGACTATAGTTGTCCATGAGATTTGCACAATCAATAGATTGAGTATTGCCAATGAGGATTGTGTGGTATAGGCAAAGGGAATACGAATTTGGATCTGATTCTTCATTCCATTCTCAACAGGTATTGCGCAGTGGAGGCAGGCAAAGCAGCGGAGGGGATTTGAACCTGTGATTGATTCAGATCTGAGCTAGTTTGTGTGTAACAGGTGGAGATAGTACTGAGTAATTGCGAGGAGTATTGTACTATGTATTGTTACATGTTATCAATTAATATAATATACAGATAGTTGGGGGTTTTCAGCTGTATGATTTCCCCGTGATATACTGTGTTGATATGTGTGATTGATGTTTCAATGTGCAGATGCGATTGTTTCTTAATATTGCAAAATTGGTGATCAACGTAGAGGAGGTTATGTATTATGCATGATTCCATAAATAGTGTATAATCAGGTTAATCTCTATGAATAAGTGTCATATTGTTAAAAATTTCTACATGGTATCAGAGCTGGTTGATTTGTAGAAAACGTTCTACAGGGTATCAAAGCGAGGATTGATCATCAGATCTATTATTCAGAAAGTGACTACGTTTTATTTCTTTAGGCAGAGTCTGTAATCGGGCCAGGTAGCCTCTGGATTCATCCTTCTTTTGGAAGGTGAGATATCTGGTGAATGCCCATATAGTCAATCTATGTACGAGAAATACTTCGTTCTCACGAATTTTAGATCAGAAGCGGTTGAGTTTTGAGCTGGTGGAATTCGAATTTGCAGCAGTGTTTTCTTGGTGTCGAAGTTGAAATGTCTTTCAACGGATTGCGATTGGAGTATGCCCTTGAAGGCAGCTCGAATTATATTGCATGGAAAGACAGGATGAGGCAGTGTTAGATGACAATGGGTTGAAGGCGTTCATAGATGCTGAAGTCCCAAAGCCTACTGATGCTACTGAAGTTGAGGCTTGGCAAAAGAAGACAACAAAGTGTTGAAGGATTCTATTGGAGGGCATGAAGGATCACATTGTGTCCAGCTTACATGGAAAGGCTTCTCCATAATTGATGTGGAAAGTGTTGACAGATCTATTCCAAAGCAAGAGCGACCAGAGGAAGTTGGCGCTCAAGGATAAACTCAGAAACATTAAGTGTGAGAATGGAGATAGTATGCCCAAGTATCTCACGAAGTTCACCCAATGTCAGGATGAGCTGGGAAGTGTGGGGGTGACTATCGATGATGAAGACTTGGTGAGCTTGGCTCTCCTTATTCTTCCGAAGGGTTGGCATTCCTATCAGGACTCTGTCAATGGTCGGGAGAAATTTCCAGGATGGGTGAGACTTTGGTCGGATCTTGTGCAAGAGGAAATCAGGCAGAATACCAGGGATGGATCTTCATCAAAGGAATCTGATGAAGAAAATTGCACTTTGGCTGCCAAAGCAAAGAAGGAGAAGGTTTCTCTTTCTGAATCTAGTTCTTCCAATGATGAGAAGAAGGTTGAAAAATCGAAAGTGCGATGCTTTCATTGTCATGAGGTGGGCCATTATGCCTCAAATTGTCCATGGAGGAAATCCAAGAAGGAATCCAGGGAAGGATCTAAAGGTGAGGCACTTGCTTCATAGTTTGAGTTGGATTTCACACTCTTCGCATGCATGGTTTCATCCATGGTGGGAAGTGGCTGGTTTCTTGATAGTGGAGCTTCTTTCCACATGACTGGTGATAAGAGTTTGTTCAGTACCTTGGAGGAGAAAGATCTCCAGATACTCATAGTGTTGGGTAATGATGAGAAGTATAGTGTCTTAGGTGTAGGCACAGTTATTTTTCAGAGGGAGCATGGATCTCACTTTACCTTGACCGATGTCAAGTATGTACCAGGACTGAAGAGAAACTTGGTGTCGATCGCGATGTTGGAAGACAGAGGCTATGATGTAGTCTTCAGTAAGGGAAAGGTTTTCCTTAGACACATCATCACTAGACAAGTGAAGCAGATTGGTTCATGGGTCAAGAACTTGTATTCTCTTGAGGTTCAAGATGCATGCAAAGCCTTGAGAGGAAAGGAAATTGATGGAGATTTGGTGGTTGAGAGGGAGGGTATATTACCTCTCAACATGCAGAACCAAAAGAAGTCTCAGACAATGGTGGAGGAGCCACAATTGGTGCAGCAGCTTCAGGAGGTTGTGGAGCAACCACAACTGGGGAAGCTGAGAGGAGATTAAGTAGAGACATCTATTCATGCAGAGACCTCCAGTAGGGTAAAACTTCGAGCCAGGTGGGCAGAGGGATCACATGCAGCCATACCTCCAGGTAGGAGGTGGGGCAATATAGAGTGATCATCCCAAGGAGGAGGGGCAGGATCCTTGAGGTACTCAACCTCTTGGATGAGACCTTGCTACGAGAGCCCTGATGTGGAGTAGCAGGAACTGAATGATTGGGTAGAGACAGATGCAAATGGAGCGGTAGAGAGAGCTACAATGCAGGGAATCCTAGGACAACGCAGAGCATGCAGGCTGCAGCAATGCGAGAGGCACAAGTGTGTTGCACAGTGCAGGGTAGCACATAGAAGGGTGCAACGGTGCGAGATGCATGGAGATGTTGTAGTAGCGCAGAGGTTAAATAGGGAGCACTTGTCAGCAATAGGTAGAGCTTTAGAATTAGAGTATGTTTCTAGCCCAACAGAGAGGTTAGTTGGGTGTTTTTTTGTTCCAAGTGTTGCTGGAGCAACCACACTTGCTAGATGTGTTGCATGCAAAACATTCCAGAGTTACAAGATCGAGTTCGAGAGGAAGCCTTTCTTGTTGAGAGGGAGTGTTGAAAAGTGTGCAACAAGAAATGGAGCTTAGTGAAACGAAGTCACCTTCACTAAGTGTGCCCGCAGGCTATTTTTTGGCGCAAAGTCTATTTTTAGACTATGTCTATTTTTAGACATATGGATCATGGTCTATGAGTTGTAGGATTCTATTTGTGGATGATTGGTCATGTTGGTAAAATAGATGGAATTTTATTTTTAGACATATGGGCGGAGTCTATTTTTAGACTGCCAGTATAAATATAGAACAGGCGAATACTATTAGCTCTTAATAATATTTGGACTATAAACATTATCTTATCCTCTTCAGTTCGAGCTACGGATATGGCACATGCAATTTCCAGAAGGAAATATGCTTTTCTTAGGCATTATTTGAGCTATTTCATGAAGGACTTCAGTTAGAACTCAAGTGATTGAGTTTGGTGGAGTTGATTTGAGGAGTTGATGGAGTTGTGCTCAGTTTGACTTAGTTGAACTAGTTGTATTTAGTCTAACTAAAAAATACACTAGTGATGAGTGGTGTGAATTAATTATTAAGTAATTCACTAATGATTAACTCATAAATCAACTAAAGAATACATCAGTTAACTCAGTGCATGGACAGTTCAGTGGAGGCAAGTGTTAGACATGAGTGAAAGGGCAAGACAGTTGTCGGTTGTGACTATAGTTGTCCATGAGATTTTCACAATCAATGGATTGAGGATTGCCAATGAGGATTGCATGGTATAGGCAAAGGGAATACAAATTTGGAGCTGATTATTCAATCCATACTCAACAGGTATTGCACAGTTGAGGCAGGCAAAGCAGCGGAGGGGATTTGAACCTGTGATCGATTCAGATCTGAGCTAGTTTGTGTGTAACAGGTGGAGATAGTATTGAGTACTTGCGAGGAGTATTGTACTATGTATTGTTACATGTTCTCAATCAATATAATATATAGATAGTTGGGGGTTTTCAACTGTATGATTACCCCGTGATATACTGTGTTGATATGTGTGATTGATGTTTCAATGTGCACATGCGATTGTTTCTTAATACTGCAAAATTGATGATCAACGTAGAGGAGGTTATGTATTATGCACGATTCCAAAAATAGTGTATAATCAGGATAATCTCTTGAATAAGTGTCATATTATTCAAAATTTCTACAAGTCTCACCTGAAGCAGTATGGGGGGATGTTGGAACCAAGTTTATGCACCCTTGAGATGTGTGCGGGGTTGATTTAGTCCAACTATGCCTACCTTTCCACAGATTACTTCATGCACTATTATGAGCTGTGAGACCTTTGTGATCTGTTATAATCACTTACACATAGCCCTAACCAGGGGCAGAGATGCTTTTGTGATGTTATGGCAGCGATCTGCACTATTTCCCCAAATTACACTCTGTATCTTACTTATCTTCTTACATATGTTAGTTAACTTCACATAAACATATACTTTATCTCACATTCACTTAATAAACACAATCATATATGTTCGCACATCATATAAATAGTAGAAATGAAATTCATACCCAATATACTCAATGCATAAAATAAGAAATAAATACACAAAATTAATATGAAACTCTTCTTTATTGATGCTTCAACATCTAGAGACTCGACTCACCCTGTGCACACAGCTACAGGGGTCTATGAACTCGGATGCAGACTACTAGGCCTCTACACACTCAGCTGCAGAGCCTTCTCCTACTCTACGACCCAAAACTAGACTTTACACTTAGATACAACTCAACTCTTCACCAATATACACGGTAAGTTCCTCAGACAAAAACTAAAAGACACACTCACAAACAATCACATCATCACCAGAGCATGGGTAAAACCCTAGAGACGACCTTAGATTACAAAATTGAGAGCAAACAGCTCTGTGACTCATCTACAAGCTACGCACTCCATGCCCACAAAATGTGGAATCTTTACATTGGAGTTACAACTTCTAACCAAAATCTCAGTTTTAAGCCCCAAAAATTCCCTTGGGGGATACTGCGCCCAACAAAAATTGAACATGATGTAATTTAGGAACTTCTAAACTGAACATATCTCTAATTTACAAAGATATAGGAAAACTCAAACTACTTGGAGAAGAATTGATTGTTTACTCAAGTAACTTGCATAATGTTTCCCACCTTTCTTCACTTGGAATTGACAATTTAAGTAACCTCCTGTAAATTTCATCTACCTTTGTATATTTTCCAAAGGTGGGCTTGGTAATGAAAATGTATTTTGCTTCACGCTGGATGTAGAAATCAAATTCTAATGCCTGTAAGAAGGCTCTCCCTATTATCGTTCCCTTTATTCATGCAAATTTGGTATTATCTCTAGTAATAGCCATCAATGTCTGGCTGTAATCAGGCAATGTCATTAACATTTCATTCAATACATGTAAACCTAGAAGTCCCTTTGACTGAGGACCTTAAACTTGTTGAAGATTCTTTGGACACCAGTCTCCAGATGCTAGCACGTTTTCTTTATCTGCAACATAAGATTTATTTTTGTTAATACTTTCTTAATTTCCAGTATGGTCTCGATTTTGTCTTCTATTTCCAAATATTCCAACTCAAATATGTTTTTAGAATTCATAAATTTGATGAGCTTTGTGGCTTCAGTTGGCTTGTCTCCCAACTTTCCTCTAATTTCCTTAATGGCTTCTTTGGATTTCTGAATCAGCTCCTTCTACTAAAAACAATCTGTATTAATGGCTAGATCTCTATTATTAATTGGTTGATATTTATCCATATATTCTCCTTAGCCTGAGCTAATTTATGAGCCATGACATATTCCTTTTCCAATTGTTGTATCCTTTGCATCAATCCCCGGGATTTTTGTATCTCTGTCTATTGAGAATTCTCAATTCTTTCTTTATGTTCCTGTAGAATCCTGACCTGTGCTTGTAGTTTCTTGATTTCCTCCCCTTGTAAAGACATGTCTTCCATGGATTTTACGAGTTTATTTAGGTCATCAGAAGTTTGTTCAGGGGGTATTGTAGGTGTATAAACTATCATTGTGGTTTTTGCATCCATTACTATTGTAGTCGATGTAGAATCTCTTGTTTACACTATGGTTGCAAGAGGTAATGCATCAAGTGGGATAATATCTAGTTGTGCACTCTGTTCTTTCTCTTTGATGAGCTTTTCCATTTCTACTTCCATGTCCCTTATCTGTGCATTTTGCTCCATAATTAATCTGAGCATATCTTCTTTTTGTCCCTTTGTCCCCCCTACTTCTTTCGCTTGAGGATCCTTAGTTGCTGGCATTTTTTATTTTTTTCTAAGTGCTGCTATGTCAGCATTCTTCTTCTTGACTATTTCTTCTGCTGCCTTAACATTACTTGAGTCATATCCTATCTTAATGACCAAGTCTTCCACGAATTTTAACTTATTATCTTTTTCCAAAGAAGAAGCCTTTTCAAGCTTTAATTGGGATTGAATATTATTAAGGGACACCGGTAATTTGGAAGTAGTCATTATTGTATTTGTCAATGTAGAATAGATCATCACCCTAGTCTACTTGTGCATGTCCATCTGATCTTCAGGATGGACATCCTTTGTATCAAACTCAAATGTAGTTTTCTTGTAGTCTGTTGCAGATTTAGGGTGTAGGATCTATGCCTACAAGAATTCCATCTGCATTCTTCCCTTCTTAGAGTCAAAAGCTAACAAAAGCCTATGTTGTGTAGATGATGTTTGTTTCTGAAATTGGTCAGAAGTGTTGACCTTGAGAAGCTCATTCCTATGTTTTATTTCCTTAAACTTGTCAAAGATACTAGTTTCCCTTTGCCCTTGGACCAATTCTGATGTTTGAGCTCTATCTAAACTTTCTTGTGAAATTGAAGAGAATGGAGATCCTGTAAATATGTTATCCCTTGCTGAAAATTGTGGAGTCTTGAGTAATATAGGGGCTTGCCCTGCTCCTTCTTTTGAAAAATCTATCTTAGAATTAGTTCTTTCCTTCTTAGCATACATTTTAAATTCTTTTGCCAAAACCTCTGTGATTGAAGGAGAGTCTTCATCCCAAGGCCTTTTCTATGCTTTTTCCCGAGGTGTGGGAGTATGTGAAGTAGTAGTAGACAACAGCTCCTCCTCTGCCTCCTATATAGTATTTTCTTCCCACTCATCTTGGTTCATGTCCTTCTCAATTTCAGGTCTCTGAGTGTGAATATATGGAGTGTATGTTTGTTCCACTCTTAATTTAGAGATCATACCAAATGGTTCATATGAACAAGTAAAACTCAAGGGAAAATTCATCTGTTTTAGGAGGATATCTACGTCCTCTTCTTCTTTCTTGTTGTTACAAATAAATTGTCCTACTTGAGCCTTTATCCTGAGCTATGATTTCTTTTTAGTTTATACAAAGTGGACCTTATTTGATTATATAATTTTCCTGATGTATTCTAAAGAAAAAATCCTCATTGGGAGATACCTGGGCAGTTTATAAGGTGGAAACTCACACCCATATACTCTTATCTCGATGTAATTCTGGTATAAATACCAGTCACCTGTTCTCGCCTCCTCACTTAGGTATAAAATCTTTTTAATGTGCACTGGCCTTGGGTTCTGTCTCATTGCTCAACAAACATGTTGTTGGATGTATAAACTGATCAATAAAATATTTGAAGTTGTATTCTTATGAATTTCTTCTTGGCATGGAGGTCCAAAATATGACTGAGTGTGGCTCTCCCTATTCATTCAACTCATGTACTGCAAATGGGAATTTGTCTGCTTGAAAAAATAAAAACATATAGACAAGAATAGACGTATATCTAAACATTCCTTCAGTTGGAACCTTAAGCAATTGTTCATCAATGTTTTTATCAAGGAACTGGCTGAAATTGAAAATTATTGAGGGTTTTTCTTCAGTTGAAAAAATGGACAAAAAACGTAAGCTAGGTTCTTTTATCACTCAAAAAATCTCAAAACATCATTATGTCAACTCTGCTTTTGGTCATGATTTCAAGGAGATCTAAAGGTCATTTTAGTCTTGATAAAAGGGTAAGTGATAGGGTTTGAAGTCTTAAAATGTCATCTTTCATTTCCAAATAAAGTCCTATAGGTTCACTTCATGGTCAAATAGGTCACATTTTCCATTTAGAATTCATTCCATTAAGTTTAGGGTTAAAGTTTTGCAATCATATAGGAATCTGTAGTTTCTTAGCATAGCTAGTTCAAAAAAGGTGATTTGCGCTACGAAAACAAGCTAATTTTGTAGAGCATTGAGGCAGAAAACCTGTTTTGTTGTTTTTAGTAGTCAACTTCCAAGGGGGTTCCTAAGAAATTTAAAACTCATTTTTGAAAACTGAAAGAGGTTTTTCTTCCTAACATACTTAACTATAAAAAAATCTCTCAGTTTCTTAAAATTAATTATGAGGTGGGAGAAATTGATGACCCAACCTGCGCTACAAAATTGTTAAAAGTCATTGAGAGAAAAACTTTGTTTTCTGGTTTTAGTAGTTCACTTCATGATCAGTTTCTAGCCAAATTCAAAAGTATTATATAATTATGAAAGCAATTTCTCTTCATAAAATCCCAAGCTACAATAAAATCTGTCACTTTCTTCAAAAGTGTTACCAGTTGAGAGAAACAAGTCTTTCTTTGAAGCCATACTTTCATAAATCAGAATTTTTCAGTTTTACACATGTTGTTCAAAGATAGTTTTTGGACAATTAGGTCAAGGATCAACAGAGAATGGTCTTTAATTTTGTTTTTATGTGGTTTTGGAATGGAAAATAAAGATACATACATTAACCCTAAGGCTAAAGAAACTTCACTAGCAGAAATCAGTAAGCTTGTAATGACCATGTCAAAAATATTTGTTAAGTTGAAACCTAGAAAGTAGGTGAAAGAGCAAGTGAGCAAAGAATCAATGGTTATTCTTGAGACTCCTTAATCTACAAAGGAAAAGATAGATTATATTAAAGAAATTACACAATATCAGTCTGTTGTCACCTTTGAAAAGTTAACTTTGTAACAAACAGCATGTTGTCCAAATAGTTCTTTACAACTGTCATATTTTTAAGAGGGAAATTTGGGTTATAAAGGGAAATTTCCATGAATATGAAAGCATAAAAGAAGGGTACGTGTTTGGATGGGAGCCTATGGAGCTTTAACTGATCATGGATGACCTTAGATTCACACAAACTTTCATCCAGACAGGTTACATGTATTTCTACCAAAAGCTGCAAGGGGATTTGTGTGTTTCTTGGACTGTTTTGAGCTGTTGGTTTCAAAAGGAATTTCCAGGAAAATGAAGATGGGTTTCAAAAATATGAAGGAGGTTTTTTCTAAGAACATAAAAATTAAAAAAAACCTCTTTCAAATTCCTCCCAAGTGCTACAAATTTGGAGATTTGAAGTTTCCTTTGAGACCTATTTTCAGAATTCTGATTTTTTCCTATTTTATACATGATTTTATAATGCAAATTCTGGACAATTGAAACTGGTTTTCAAAAACTTGAGAGAATTTTTTCTTATAAACATTATTATCTACAAAAACCTCCTCCACTTTTGTAACAGCTATTAGGGATCAAGAGATAGGAGCTCAGGAGTGCAGCCTTCTTTTTCAGGAAAAACAGAGATATTTTTATTGGTTGATGAAGTGGATGAAGGTGAAAAGGTTGTTTCTTGAGGAGGTAGAAAGGTAAAACATACTTAAAATAGTTCCACATCATCATGACAAAGAGTATCAAATCCGTCATTTGACAACTGGAGATATTCAGTTAAAGGACGAGTTTGAAGACACTAGTCTACATATGTTACGTCATCAAATTGATATCTCCTTAATGATAGGTAGAGTAACTTCACGAAGGCAGTCAGAATATTAATGTTTGGTTGATGGTCAACATGGTTAAAAGATAGAGTTCCTTTTAAGGAATATTTGGAAGATAGATGTGTTGCATGCAGAACATTCCAGAGTTACAGGATAGGGGTTGCAGATAATCCATATCTTGTTGAGAGGGAGTGTTGAAAATGCAACAAGATGATGGAGCTTAGTAAAAAGAAGTCGCCTTCACTAAGTGGTCCCGCAGGCTATTTTTGGCGCAAAGTCTATTTTTAGACTATGTCTATTTTTAGACATATGGATCGTGGTCTATGAGTTGCAGGATGCTATTTGTGGATGATTGGTCATGTTGGTAAAAATAGATGGACTTCTATTTTTAGACATATGGGCGGAGTCTATTTTTAGACTGCCAGGCTAAAAATAGAAAAGTCAAATATTATTATCTCACAATAATTTGGACTATAAACTTAATCTTATTCTCTTGGAGCACTTCAGTTCAAGCTACGGATGTGGCACATGCAATTGCATGAAGGAAATACGTGGTTCTTATGGGTTA
>APFE031750129.1:24478-62342 GCA_000404065.3 Pinus taeda
TTGTTTCATTCTATTCTGTGCCAACACGAGGTTATCCTTTAAGAGTTGGAGGACTTGTTGTCGATGTTCAATGTGATGTTCCACTGCTTGAACCTTAGAATTTTCTCTTAAATATGATGTGATGGATGGTGGTTGATACCAATAAAGTGCCATAAATGGGGTCATTTTTGTTGCTGTATTGAAGGAAGTGTTATACCACCATTCAGCCAAA
The DNA here is from genome assembly GCA_000404065.3 of Pinus taeda. Lineage (NCBI taxonomy): Eukaryota > Viridiplantae > Streptophyta > Pinopsida > Pinales > Pinaceae > Pinus > Pinus taeda. The sequence continues at coordinate 24,690 of APFE031750129.1, forward strand.
GGCAACCATTTGACCCATTGTATCTGCTTATTAGATACAAAGCAACGAAGATATCCTTCCCAAACATTTGTTTACTATCTCAGTTTGCCCATCAGATTGAGGATGATAAGATGAGCTATGAGCTAACTGAGTACCAAGACAAGAAAATAATTCTGTCCAAAAATTTCCAGTGAAAAATGGGATCTCTGTCACTTACAATAATCTTTGGGTTTCCATGTAGCTTTTGAATTGTTTCCATAAATGCAGTAGAAACTGTACTGGCTCTAAATGGATGTGATAATGCACAAAAGTGTGCATACTTGGTAAGTCTGTCAACTACCACCATGATGACACTCTTTCCCTCAGACTTGGGTAAACCTGTGATAAAATCCATTGAAACCTCCTCCCAACGTTGGCTTGGAATGGATAAAGGTTGTAATAGGCCCGGTGTCTTAATTGTTTCAACTTTATTTTGTTGGCAAACCAAACAATCCGCCACAAACTTTTGAATATCTGATTTAAGGCCATCCCAAAAAAATTCCTTCTTAACCCTGTGGTAAGTTTTTAAAAATCCTGAGTGCCCTCCTAAGGGAGAAGTGTGCAATTCCATAAGAATCTTTTGTTTTAGCTGGGAATTCTTACAGAGGTATAAGCGATCTTTGTACCATAACGAATCATTTTTCCAGCTAAATGTATCAGACGTAATGGAATCTTGTTGTAGCTTTCGAATAAGTGCCCACTTCTTCATCATTCTTCCATTCCTCCCTTGCTTCATTTATCCAATCTGGTTGGATAATAGAAAGGGCGCACAACAATGCTTCCACATCCTCATCCTTTCTTGAGAGTGCATCTGCCACCACATTTTGCTTCCCTTTTTTGTAGATGATTTCAAAGTCATAACCCAACATCTTTGTGACCCACTTTTGTTGCTCTTCAGACGATAATATTTGTTCTAAAAAGTATTTAAGGCTATCATGATCCGTTTTTACTTTGAAGTGTCTTCCCATTAGGTAGGGTCGCCATTTCTTAAGTGCATGGAGTATTGCCAACATTTCCTTCTCATAAATAGCTTTGTGTAAAAACTTTCCCTTGATTGGACGACTTTCAAAGGCAATGGGTCTTTCATCTTGCATTAGAACAACACCAATTCCATTTCCTGAAGCATCACATTCCACAATAAAGGTTTTTGTGAAGTCCGATGTAGCTAAGAGGTGCTTGGCACATTACCTCTTTAAGATGTTCAAAGGCCTTTGTTGCTTCCGGAGTTCATGAAAATGCATCTTTCTTCAATAATGTTGTTAGAGGTGTTGCTATTCTCCCATAATTCTTAACAAACTTGTGATAATACCCTGTCAACCCAAGAAATCCTCGCAGATGCTTTATGGATGTGGGAATTTTCCATTCCTTAATGGCTTAAATTTTGCTAGGGTCTACCTTAACTCCTTCATGAGATACAATATGACCCAAATATTCCACCTCCTGGACTCCAAAGAAACATTTGGATCTTTTTGCATTAAATTGTTTCTCCTCCAATAGTTGTAGCACCCTGTCAACATGTTCAACATGATCCTTCGAAGACTTGCTGTAGATTAGTATATCATCAAAAAATACTAACACAAATTTTCTAAGAAAGGGTTTGAAAATGGAATTCATCAAACTTTGAAATGTAGAAGGTGCATTGGTAAAGCCAAAAGGCATAACCAAAAATTCATAGTGACCCTCATGAGTTCTAAATGTTGTTTTCAGAATGTCTTCAGTCTTCATTCTGATTTGATGATATCCTAAACGAAGATCCAACTTCGTGAAGTAAATTGATTTGTGAAATTCATCCAGTAATTCATCAATGACAGGAATGGGAAACTTATCTTTAATAGTGAGCTTGTTGAGCTCCCTATAGTCTGGACACATGTGCCATGATCCATCCTTCTTGTGCACCAATACTACTGGAGTAGAGAAAGAACTTTGACTAGGTTTAAGTATACCAACCTCTAGCATTTTTGCAACCATACGTTCAATTTCACTCTTTTGGGCATAGGGATATCTATATGGTTTGATTTTTGGAGGAACACCTCCTAGAATCAGATGAATAGTGTGATCATGATCATGGATAGGTGGGAGACCTTTAGGAGTCTCAAATACCTTGGAATGATTGTCCAAGACTTTTTGGAGATCTAGAGAAATAGATGATTTCGATGTGGAAACATTTAAAGAACATAATTGTGCAGTTAGACCTCTTTGTTCCCTTTTTAGAAGCTTTGTCATACCGTTAGAGCTAATTATCTTTCCTGGTTTCTCTGCAATACCCCTTAATTCAACTTCCTTTCTTTCTATAGAAAATTTCATGAAAAGTTCTTGAAAATTAAAAGCTATTGTACCCAAGGGTTGTAGCCATTAGACTCCTAGTACAACATCAACACCTCCCATTGGAATGGAAAGCATTGGGCTAGTCAATACATATTATCCTATGGATAGCTTGATATTATGGCACTTTCCGGAGCAATTTATTGTTCATCCATTTGCAACCATCACTTGACACTCTAGTGCTGGATATAGGAAGTAATTCAATTCTTTTGCTACCTTACAATGAATAAAATTGTGGGCACTTCCTAAATTAATCAACACTATTATCTTTTTCTTCTTGATTTGTCCTTCTATCTTGATGGTTTGAGGAGTGGTAATTCTATCCAATGCATTACAAGATATGGTCAGATTCACTTATTCTTTATCTAGGCTTTGTTCCTAGATTATATCCTCTTCTTTTGACCTTTCTTGCTCTTTTTCTTCTTCCTCTTCACAATCTATGTAGAATAATTTTGTCTTAGCACACTTATGACCTTTAGTGTATTTGCTATCACAACTGTAACAAAGCCCTTTTGCTCTTTTTTATTCCAATTTTTGTGGAGTCAACCTTATAGGTTGTGGAAGACTAGGGGCAACAACACTTCCATATTTATAGTTGTGAGTGGTATGCTTCCTGGTTGCGTAATTTTACTTTCCATTTTTCTTGCTAACCTGAATGCCTTCTCTAATGAATCAGATTCTCAAAGGTGAACGTCATGTTGGATATTATATTTTAAAGTCTCTATGAACACATCAATCCTATGCTCCTCTGGAATATTTTTTGACCTTATGTTCAATTTTTGGAACTCCTTAATGTGCTCCATTATTGAACCCTTTTGTTTGAGACTTATCAATTGGCTAAAAAAAGTGTTGGTTTTTGTATCCTCATAATGTGTTGTTAATTCTTTCGTAAAAATTGGCCAAGTGATAATTTGTTTATGAGAGCAAAGCCATTGATACCATACAAACTGATTTGGTTCCAAATATAAAGTTTCAATACATACCTTTTGTGTGTTTTTCACATTATTGAGATCAAAAAATTGTTGCATCTGTAATATCTATGTTACAAGATCCTTGCCATCAAACTTCCTCATTACACTTTTTCGAATATGGTGGGTCTTAGATACAACATTAGAGTCTATGAAATCATGATTAGCATTTCTTTTGTTCGCATCATGAGTTTCCTTTACTACCCTTTCACCATTAGTAAGTATTTCTTGTAGAAAATTTGTCAAATCTGTCTTCAAATCTGCCATGCCTGTCTTCAAATTTTTCTTCAAATCTATCTTCAAATTGTCCATCTTAGCTTCCACACCCTTTATCTTAGATTCCACACCATTTATCTTAGCTTCTGTTAGCTTTTGTGAGAGTGAAATTTGTTGCACTTCGTCTTGTAATTTTGATATATCATGTAGCATTTCTTCATCTTCTTCATGAGTCATGCTAGAGCTTTCAGGTTGCTTACTAGGTGTTTTCATTTTATTTCATGGGGGCATTAGTTAATTATAATAATGCTTTACTATGCCCTTTTAATTCCTTCAAAATAATTTTTCAAACCAAGCTTAAACAAAAATTTAAAAAAATCTACACACCTTTTTTCACTTTGTAGGAGCTTGATATTGCCTCCGATGTATATCTGTAATTTTGGATCATCCAGTTTTAAATTGTCATTTGTAGTAGCCCTCTGTGTCCTCTTTCCAATGCCACCAGTCTGATCCAAATTGGATTCTCCAAGGAAGAGTTATGCCAAATCTCCCACAGTGACCTGATTATAGACTAGTTTAGCAGAGAAAACTTGTACGACATGCCACGTGTCCCTGTTTCGCCCTTTGGCTCTAAAAAATATATACAAGAAACTGCAGTCCGTCCTCTTTCTGTACCTTTTGATGAAATTTCAATCTGATGCTCAGAGAGAAATTTATGATGATTTTCCCTAGGTCACCTGTTTGGAATGTAATTCAGGAGTCTGCAAAAAGACCAACTTCCTTAGATCATATCTATGCAAATATATTACAAACAGCTCTGAAATTTGGACATGAGGTTTATTGTGATTTTGTCTCAAATGGGTTTTTTATTTGCTTCTAAAATTTCACCAAAAAAAAAGTTATAGCGAAAATTCTACGATGACCTATTTGGAGAAGCGAAACCCTAGAATCTAAAGCTCTGATACCAAATTTTATGAAACTAGCTCACAAAAAGATAGAAAAGATAGATCAACACCTTGGAATTCAGCCTCTTCGAGGGGACAACCTTCTTTACATTACACAAATGAATGATTCTTTGATGATTCAAATGACAAAAACCTCCTTTCTATATATAGGAGTCTAAGGAGTCACAATATAACCCAGCTGACCTAACAATAATAATATAAAGGCACAAAAATAACAATAGAGGGATTCTATGGGGTATAGTAATAACAATATGGGGACAATAGGGGCACAACAATATTAATAAGGGATACAACTACAATAGTAATTTGGTAATCACTAGTATTATAGGGACCTAACATCTTTGATATGTTTTACTTCCATACTCTTAACGCTTATTACTCAAAATTCATGGAGGAACATGCTCTAACTTCCTTTAAGTTTTAAACTATGGTGAATTGAGTTCTTCGGTCCTATCTTTGGATGTTTTTCTTTCAAGTTTTTAATAATTATTACTCATAATTCATGCCCACGTGCTCTGACTTTTATGAACTTCAAGTTATTGAGACTTTCCTGAATGTGTTACTCTTTCATTGAAGTATATACAAGCCTCAATTTTATAAGAAGAGCTATTTGTTATCTTTATCTTTGTCACTGACTCCATAGCCCAATGTTAGCAAGTCTCCATCTTTCAACCTATAAACATATAAAATCACAAACCATAGAGTTAGCCATCTATCCATATCTTTAATCAATATCATTAACCCTCAAGAGAGCCCTCTCAGGCTGAGGAGGCTAAGCCTCAGCCAAAAGATTGGTTTGAAATAGTTACACTGAGATTGACTTGATGAGTAGCCTATTAGGGTCAGATTTTGTGATAACATTTTGGTGCGTCTATCGGGAGTCTGAAGATTACTCATTCCTAAATCAAGAAGCTGAACTTCTGAAGGTAGTAGGAGCTTAGGAATATTTTCGAGGCTGCAAAACTACTTTGCCGACTCCATTGTTGAAGAATTCAAATTTCATAGATTTATGGTGATTCTACTGAACTTATGAAGAATTCAGATGTGGCCATTCTTGTTTCAAGGTATGCATGTATAAATTTTTTAGAAATTCATGGTTTCCCAAATCATTTTCCCAAGGAAACATATTTTTTAAGGAATGGTCCAAAATTCAATGGAGAAGATTTGAGTTTAACTTTGAAGCATATACCATATTTTTGTGATTTTACTGAGCTTCTTAGAGTCAAACATGAGGATGTTTGCATTATGTTGTTTTATGATTCATTTCAAGGGAAATGTAAATAGTGGATTGAAAGTTTTCCTGCCAAATCTATTAAGTCATTTGCAGACTTTTGGCTTATGTTTTTGGAGGAATGGATAGACAGAATAGGGTTGGTGGAAAACTCTCCTTCAATTCAAGGTTTTAAACAATGGAATGATGATCATATTAATGAAGAAATAGATGAAAATTTTTCTTTTTCCTTATCTTCTTATCTAAAAACATTTGAGTGCAAGACAGAAGATAAAATTGAATTTTTGGATGAAGTTGCTAAGAACATTGAGAAAGACATTGAAGGTTTACAAGGTCAAATTCAATCATATAGTCTTCATGATCATGATCATTCTTTTCAAAAGCTTTCTATGGCAGAACACAAAGAGAGGGTGTTTCTTCCTTTCTCTTTTGTGATTGAGGAAGAATACATTGTTTTTTAGGATTAGTCTAAACAACTATAATGTTATGAGAATCATCAAACTAATCATGTCTTTTTTGACCCTATAGCTGATTACATGGAAAAGATTTATTGTTCAAATTTCCAGTTATATTTTCATCTTGAAGGTCAGTTACATCTCATTTTGCCTCGTTCATTTCAGTATCATGTTTTTTTTTGCTTCAATCACAGTTAAGAGATTTAAGTGTCAGATCAGATCAATGACTGGCTTCATTGGAAGTTTCATGTTCCTTGAGCTACAAATGGAGATTGCAGTTGATACAGTAGGTAGGGAGTGTGTGAATAAGTTCAAAGTTGACTGAGCATATTTTCAGTAGATACAGATTTGTTTCTTCTACAGTGATCATCAAGCTTGAGCCTGAGGTGAAGGCCATTAAATCTTGAGGAGAAGCTTGGCAAAATTTTATATTTTTATTCTAAAGGATGGCTAGCAACGCTAGAGCTACCGATTCTTAGTGTACCACTGGGGCACGCTATCCCTAGTGGAGCCACTGTTATCACCCAAAAATTCTCAAAACATCATTATGTCAATTCTTCTTTTGGTCATGATTTCAAGGAGGTCTAAAGGTCATTTTAGTCTTGATAAAAGGGTAAGTGATAGGGTTTTAAGTCTTAAAATGTCATCTTTCATTTCCAAATAACGTCCTTTAGGTTCACTTCATGGTCAAATAGGTCAAATTTTCCATTTAGAAGTCATTCCATTAATTTTAGGGTTAAATTTTTTCAATCATCTAGGAATCCATAGTTTCGTAGCACAGCTAGTTCAAAAAAGGTGATTTGCGCTGTTAGAGTCGGCCTAGTTATCCCTCCATCAGAGATCAAAAGCTCCTTTTTGCATTTCATGTTTTAGGTGTCCTATCTGTTTGATCAGTTGCATTTTGTTAGGCATGCCATAACTCTGATGGAGCGGTTGTGTGTCACTCATTCCCCTCGTGCTTGGCACTACTGGTTCAGGTTTATTTATTAAAATAAAGTTTTCCAAGGTCATACACAATCATGTTTTAAATTTTGAGGTTTTAGGTCTAGGGTTGAGTCATTTTTTGTCTTGCAAAGTATTAGGAGACCAGCAGGCCAGAGGGATATCTTTTATAGTTCATCATTTCAATAATTTTCATTATTATACAGTTGAATTAGGACTTCTCTTCAAAACTCTGTTTTGAAGATAAGTCGCCTTCTCACTTTTGTAAAAAATTGTCAAAATTTTCAATCCTTCAAATGTTCAAGTGTAGCCTTGGTCTCCTTTGCCAGAGTATGTTACAGCTATCCCTGCAAACAAAAATCAACAAAGAGCTTCAGTCCAAACCTCAAAAAAGCAAAAGCAAATAAAAAAGCATCATTGTATTAATAGACCAAAAGTGAAAGTGCCCAAACTTTACAAAGTGGGTTTTGAAGTTAATTTATTCAAATTAGATATTTTGTGGGTGTATATAAAGTGAAACAAGTCTTTTGCTTCACCACATATCATAGCAAGAGCATTGTCAAGATTGGAGGGCGAAAAAACCAAGTTTCAAACCCTAGAGGCAAAGTGAAGGTGCGCACTACACATAGGATTAGTGCGCTACGCACTGGGTGGTGTGCTATGCATTGGGCATGCACATCTTGTGTAAATTTACACAGGTGCTACACACAGGGAGGTGCACTACGCATACAACTGGCGCGCTACGCATCCATTCCAGCGCTATGTTTTGTGCCTAAACTTATCAAATCACCCCGGCAACTACAAGGAGGTGTCTTCTTTGACTCAAGCATCAAGTTGAATAGTGTTTAATGTGTGTTTGAAGAAGTGCAAGTAGCGTTGAGTTTAAGAAAATAATCAAACCCTAGGCCCTTATTGAAACTTTGTATAGGGTATTAAAAGACATTGGAGACAGCAGCACTTCATACCGCAACATCTTTGTGATTGTTTTTATGCTAAAAAATACCAAACAAAATATCCATTATGGCAGAATGTTTATGATGCTTCAACTGGTTTTTTGAAGATACATTGAAATTGGAATTTCATTACACATACAACATACACATTGCAGTCCTCCTATTGCACCTATTTTGTTCTCAAAACCATGTCAGATACAAAGTCATCTTATGAGCAAGAAAATGAAAGTGATTCCACCACAGAGGGAAATGTGCCACAAAGACCTCGTAAAGGTGGCAAAGGTGGTAAACATCTCAGAGAAGAACCCACTTCTATGGTACAATTGAAGGCTTGCCCACTTGCCATGGATTGCTTTCGCCACCAGTCATGCTATCACTTTTGTGAGCTAATTTCATAGTTTTAGCATCATCATGAATTAGCTCGCTTGTTTGTTCTCCATTTACATGATGACCATGTGAACCTTGCTAGAGTTAATTTCATTTTGTCACCAGAAACCATTGTAGAGGCCACGGGAATTCCAAATATCGGGGAGCAATGGAATAAGCGTCAGCAGCTAGAGAAATCATATTATGAGCCATATATTAAACCAGGGTATATAAGGCACTTGAGTAGAATTTTTCCTTTCCACTACCTGAATGATCGGTTTGCACCTTTGATGAAACTTATCATCCGATATTTCAGTTGTGATGGCAGATTCTCACGTCTTTATGCATATCATGTCCGTTTGTTGATGCATTTTACAAGGGTGCGTCTGATGAACATCCCATATTTTATGTTTCCGCAACATAGAGAGGATGGTGCCTTTAGTGCAAAAGAAGAGCCCAACACAGCAGCACAGGAGCATATACCATTATGCATTGATCAAAATCGTGGTGATTCATCAGCTGACCCAACAGGGCATTACATGGGAGGATTTTATTGCTCGTGACCTTTTCACAGCACCTCAGCCACCACCAGAGTTGGCTCATGATGAGGGAGGGCCTTCACAGCAGCTTGACATTCCCAGGACCGAGCATGTTGATGCTCCAGTATATGTGACATATCAGAAAGGCCACAGGGCCTTATTTGCAGCCGCACGACGAGTACTATCTCCACCAGGGGTGGAAGGGGTCTCGTTGACACCATCAGCAGAGCGAGTATTATCTCCACATCATGTGGAAGGGGTCTCACTTCCATCTACAGCATAGGTACAGATTCAGGATAGGGGCAAGAGACCCATGGTTGACGAGGGTCCTTCAGGAGGCCAGGACACAGATATCATTGATGTTGATGCTAGCTCTCCTAGTTCCGAGCTAAAGGAGATCATCCGAGAGCAAAGGGCCGAGAATGAGTCGCTGCAAAAGAAATTGAAGATGACTAAATGCGTGATCAACTAATTAGAGCAGTGCGACAAGCAGTTGGAAGATGAGCATGAACTTTATGAGCTGCAGAAGATCCGCGAAGACCGGGAATTGGCCCGAAGGAGACCCAATGATTTGACACCTATTGATAGGGAATCAATGCTCATCCAGGTCAGCACTCATTTGGAGAAGTTGTTGGCGAAGGCAAATAGGTACAAGGACATGCTTCGTCACATGAAGACTCACTATTGGGCTCGCATGCATGTTTTCAAAGCGAGAATCAAGGTCCTCAAAAGGCGTTTGAGCAAAGCACAAAAACAACGCAAAATGCCTGATCCACTTCGAGTTTTGGATGAGGCTTCACTAGTTGAGAATGATACATGATGGAGGGTCTTCACTCCAATTTTGGGCACATTTGGAGAAAATTTTATCATTTCAAAATTTTTGGCTTGAGAAACATGTTTTTGGGTTCTACGCGTAGCGCGCAGCGCGCTACCCTGCAGATTGGGAGGTCCAATTGACAAATGGCTTGTATTTTTGGATTTTTCATGAATAAATACACTTTTTCAGCCACTTCTAAGACATTTCATCAAGCTCTGGACGGTCAAAATGTCCAAAAACATCATGAAAACCACCTTGCTGCCACCTTTTCCAACTACAGGAAGTACCTCTGGGAGAATTCAGTTTTGAGGGGGAAAATGAGCTCCAAATTGGAAAATTCCACTTGGGTTGGCAAGTAGACATCTAGGCCTTTCGAACGAGCTATCATGAGCTCAATTGGGATGTCAAGAAGTGCTCCAAAAACAGGCTCAAAGGGGCGCTATGCATAGGGATCAGGGGCGCTACGCATACAGTTTTTGGCCCAGATTTTCACCTTCAGCTCAAGAATTCGACTAGTTTCCACCAGTTTCACTCTTTGATGTAATTTTTCACCCAATATGATGTAATTTGATGTATGTAAGGTAACATGGCACTTATCTACCTTCTTCTAGATGATTCATTCACAAATTAGCAAGAAATCAATGTAATGAATTAGTTTCCTTTGTTTTAGAGGCAGGTTGTTTGGTCATCTAGATTCTTGCTCCATGTTTAGAATTTGTTCAAACTGCTCCTAGAAGGAGGAGCTCGACCCCTAGAGGTTAGGGAATGAGGATAGCTTGGTCTATATATGTAAGTTTTCATTCAGTAGTAGAGGTTGGACTCTTGGGATAGTTTTGAGACTATATTGTACATATCTTATCAGCATTTTTGGCAAAGGAAAGACCAGGGTTTTGCAGCACTATTTGGGATCCATGTGGTTTTATGTGTTGATGGTGTGTCTCTCTCAGTACTTGTAAGTTGTATGTGTGCATCATTATCTCTATTAAATCTTCTGTTATTAAACAAATGAAGTGTTAAGGTAGAATCCATGAAATTGCTATGCTCTACCTTTAAATTTGTTTAATCTTCTATGTTTTCTTCAGTTTAAGGAGAATCCTTGAGACCCCTTGCTCTCCTTAGCCCCTCACCAGTCTGATCTACCCATCTCACTTGCCTTAAGGCATCAAAACAATCGTCTATCTTTCCCCAAGTAGACCTCTGCAAAAACTGTGCCTCATCCCCGCACCCAAAATTACCTCTCCCTTGAACTCAACAAAACCTTTAAAAATCAATTCTAAACTCTTTATACTTAATACCTAGCCTACAATCAGTCATCAATTTTTTCATCTCGAGCCTTTTCAATTACCTTTTGTCGAGTTTGACCCAGAGAGAGCCCTCTCCTGTCCTCGTAGGGCTAGCTACGGGGCTGAGCGTGGTTTGATGTGGCCTTGAGTCTTGCCTTATTTCAGCCTAAGGCAGATTTGAGCGCTAACATAGTGGCGACCATACTGGGGAGAAATCTCAAATGGTCTGCTTGTTGATTAGTTTGTTTCACAAGTCTTAGACGGAGTCTGAAGTCACGCCAGGTAGCTTTCGAAATGCTCTTGCTATGCATAAGCGGAAGTAGATAAATGCTGCTTCAGTCGATCTCCGGTTAGCTTGCGAAACCTTAATTTGCAGATCACCCCAGTACCTTTGATCGTTCTAGACCTTTGGATGATTGAGTCTAGCAAACGATTCACTGAATCACTTTCATTCTTTTGATCTCCTGATAAATACACTGGCTTCAAAAAGACATACAAGAGCTAATCCAGATCCGAATCCACCTCCTATTTATGAAAATCCAAATTTGATTCAAAAAACCCTCCGTCAAGAAAGCTCGGTGACTCCCTTGGTTAAATCTCATTCATGTCCTGCACTTCTTGAATACCTTGAAGAACTTCCTTTCGACGCAAGGTTTGAATTGTCATTGTTCGAAACCAAGTCTGAAAACGCTCTCGATTCTATTGTTCCAAATCCTGACTTTGCTGCAGCTCTTGAATTTGAAAGGCACAATAAATTAATTGACAATTTTATCTTGAGGCACCTTCAGACCACCATCCAAGCAGCTAATCTTACTGAGTTCTTAGAAGCCATATCTACAAACATTGTATCCACCGTCATGGCATCTACTTCTAGAGTTCCTACTGAACCGCCTTTCATTCCTACCATTCCTCTGCAGCCTATAATTACTTACTCCGAATCTACAGCTAATTCCCCTTCTTCATCCCACATTTCTTCTCCTCCGCATACTCCCCATACAGTAGCAACATCTACTCCGCCAACAACACCGAGAGTAAATCCACCTAGAGCAATGGCTGCTCGCTTTGCACCTCTTGCTTTACCTCAGCAATTGCATGATATGCCCGCAGACTATCAGAGTAAAATCCCTTTATTTGATGGTACTCCTCAAAGTGTGTCCACTCAGCAGCACATAGACAAAATGGTAACTTTTTATGATTTATATGAGATTGATGACGAGGATGTAACTATGCGATTGTTTGTGCAAACATTTGGAGGAGAGGTAAGAAAATGGTTCAGAGGCTTGGGAGCTAGAAGTATACCTACGTTGGCTGAACTTCAGAAGCAGTTTCTTGATCGTTGGGAAATTAGAAAGGATCCGCTTCATATCAATGCCGAGTACAATAATATCAAACGCAATCACGGTGAGTCTATCCAAGACTACATTATCAGGTTCAATACAGTTTATAATGCTATTCCTGATGATTTAAGACCATCTAGAAAATCATCTCTTCTCAAATTCCCGGATGGCTTTGATCCGGAGATGGATTATTCATTACAGGATAGAGATCCGCCTACTTTAGAAGATATGCAAAAGATTGCTGTCAATGTTGAGGCAAATCTGAACGACAAGAGAGCACGTTTGAAGGCAGAGAAATGAGTGACTATAAAGGAAGAATCTACATCATCAGAACGACCTTGGCTTTGTGAGATGTTCAAAAGACTCAACCTTGACAAATCAGAACCGCAGATTCGTAATCCAAATTACTGTGGCCAGCAACAACCTCAGTACAGAATCAAGCAGCGCGAACCAAGAGTACAAGAGCCGGCAGCCCAGCAACCAATCAAAACTCCTCTTTTGCAGAATTTTGTAACTCAAGATTCAGATGAAGATGCTGATGTAGCAGGGGACCAAAACCACTTCTTTACTCCTGATGATCTGCCCATTTACATCACCGAAGAATATGAGTATGGAGAAAGTTCAGGCGCCCAGCAAGATGAAGATTTTATCTTAGCTAATGACGCAGATTTAGATGATTACCAAAGATGATATTTAAATGCCTTGTCCACTCAATAGAAGCAGTATTCATTGAGGAACCAAGATGTGCCTATCAATCCCATTCAGAAAAGAAAGGAAGCTACAACACCAAAGATGGATTCACTGATACCACTAAAGAAAGGAAAGGAGACAATTGATCCTACAACTAGCAAGATATCAGCATCAGAAAAGACAAATCAGGTAGCTATAATCAAAGATAGGAGAGAAATTCCAGCCAAAGAAGTCGAAAAAGTTTCAGCATTTAGTTTGGAAAATGAAATTTTCAAATTAAAAATATCTATTCCTTTGACTGAAATCATGAAAAACAGCAGCTACCGAGGTCAAGTCTCCAAAATTCTGAACTTTGATCCCATGCTTGACATGGTGAACATTGAAGATGATCAGCCTAAATTGATCTTTGGGCCAGCATTAGATGGTCAGTCCCCTGATAGTGATGTTCCTCCCTTTTATATCAGTTTGAGATTGCATGAATATGTCTTGCATAATGCCATGTTCGATTTGGGTGCTTCGCACAATTTGATGCCAAAGGCGATCATGGAAAATCTGGGGTTAGACATAACAAGGAAATATCATGATTTATATTCATTTGATTCCAGCCGTGTGAGATGTATCGGGCTCATCAAAGATTTGGTTGTTAGCTTAGACCAAATCCCAGCGAAAAATGTCCTGATGGATGTGGTTGTGGCAGACATTCCTCCACGTTTTGATATGCTACTTTCAAGATCTTGGGGAGCTAATTTGAAGGGTAGTCTACAGTTAGACTTTTCTTATGCCACAATTCCAGTCTTCGGTCAAATGAGAAAGCTATATCGAGAGCAAAAGATGAAATATATGATAACTAGTAAAGAGAAGCCGATCAATCATCCTGTAAATTATGTACATACAGATTTGGAGTCATTTGTTTTATTTGTTGATAGTTTTAATGATATATATAGTCAGTTAGTTCAAGCGGAAGATATACTAGAGATCACTAAAAATTTCAGAGAAGTTCTAAAAAAGGAAAGAGGAGAAAAGCAAGCTATCACGGAGCAAACAACTGAAGAAAAGGGGCAGCAAATAGAAAAATCAGAGGCAGTACAATTTCAGCACTTGGAGGAGGATGAAGGTGGTCTTTGGACCATGGATTTTGATGGCGCAGTAGGTAGTGATGGTGCTGGTATTGGTGTGTGGATTCGAAGTCCTTTTTCTGCTCAAGACAAAGTTCCTAGCAAGGTGAGAGTGTGTTCCTATAAACTAGCATTTGATTGTTCAAATAATGAGGCGGAATATGAGGCTCTCATTACTGGCCTAAAGATTCTTAGAAAACTGAAAGCAAAGAAGATTGCGGTCTATGGTGATTCCGAGTTGGTAATAAAACAAGTTAAAGGTGAGTTTTAGGCCAAGCATCCTCGTATGAGAGCATATCGAAATGCAGTCTTAGATATTTTGAAGTTGTTTTCTGATCATACCTTGACATGTGTGCCGCGCATACAAAATGGTGTTGCTGATGGACTTGTTGAGGCAGAAAGCAATTTAAAAGTTCCAATGAATTCTAGCAACAAATTCGAGATTCATGTGAAGCATCGTCCCACTGTTCCGGACAATCAGCGATGTTGGCAAGTTTTTCAAGATGATGAAGAGATCAATTAGTTTTTGTAAAATGAGGGTAAGTTCAAGGATTCCTCAATAGATACTGAAAATGATAATGGTATTGACAATATACAAGTAAATCAAATGGACGTGCTGCAACTTAAGGAAAACATTATTCCTAAGGGATTGATTCCTTTAGAGGATCTATTTGACCAAGATGATGTGGCCTGCAAACCGACATTGAGACCGACTGAAAAGGGTGTTGAAGAGGTAAACATTGGGACAACTGAAAATCGCAAGATGGTTAAGCTATCAAGGTCATTGTCACCAAAGGTAAAGGCTGAGTATATGAAATTGTTGTCTTTATTTTCTGATGTATTTGCATGGGATTACTCAGATCTTAAAACATATGATACAAATATAATTCAACATACTATTCCTATTAAGCCAAATCAGAAGCCTTTTCGTCAAAAGTTGAGGAGAATCAATCTGAAGTTGCTGCCATCAATTGAGAAAGAGGTAAACAGATTGTATAAGTCAGGAATCATTGTGCCTATCCGATTTTCAAATTGGATATCAAACTTGGTGCCCATAAGAAAGAAGACAGGTGAGATTCGTTTATGTATTGACTTCAGAAATTTAAATAAGGTGTCCTTAAAAGACAATTATCTGCTGCCCAAAATGGATCACATATTGCAGCGAGTAGTTGGAGCATCAAGGATGTCACTACTCGACGGTTATTCAGGTTATAATTAGATTTTAGTGCATGAAGATGACCGTGACAAGACAGCGTTCACCACTCCATGGGGAACATTTCATTATGCAAAGATGCCAGTTGGTTTGAAAAATGCAGGAGCTACCTTTTA
Source organism: Pinus taeda (assembly GCA_000404065.3). Classification (NCBI taxonomy): domain Eukaryota; kingdom Viridiplantae; phylum Streptophyta; class Pinopsida; order Pinales; family Pinaceae; genus Pinus; species Pinus taeda. The sequence goes on from APFE031750129.1 coordinate 40,236, forward strand.
GCGTGCAATGGACGTGGCTTTTGCCATGAGAAAGATGTATTTTTAGTTGTTTATCTTGATGACTTAACCGTGTTTTCAAATTCTGATGAGGAACATTTGTATGATTTGAAAATTGTTTTCCTAAAGTGTAGAAAATATGGCATCTCATTGAATCTGAAAAAGAGTCTTTTTGCCATGGATGAGGGCAAACTTCTTGGCCACATCATATCTAAAGACGACATTCATATTGATCCAGCACGAGTTGAAGCCATTCAACAAATTGAACAGCCCTGGAACAAGAAAGAAATTCAGTCCTTCAATGGTAAACTGAATTTTCTGCGTCGCTTCATTCCAAATCTAGCAGAGCATCTTAGAGAGATCACAAGCATGCTCAAGAAGGACAGCTAGGTAAAGTGGACCGAAGAGGTGGTTAAATCATTTAATTTAGTGAAGTTAGCTCTTTCTTTAGCTCCTATTTTGATCAGCCCCGACTACACTCAAGACTTTATTTTGTTTTCGTTTGCTTCTGAGAACACTTTGGCAGCTGTACTAATGCAGAAGAGAGAAGGTGTAGAAAAGCCCATTGCGTATTTCAGTCGCATTATTAGAGATGGAGCATTGAAATATAACATCATTAAGAAGCAATCACTTGCACTTGTAAAGGCCTTGAAATATTTCCGTGTGTACATATTGCATTCCCATATTCTATCTTACGTTCCTAATGCAACAGTTAAAGATATTTTAGTACAGGCATATCCAAAAGGGAGAAGGGGTAACTGGATTGATGCGTTGTTAGAGTATGATGTTGAAATTAAACCCACCAGGTTGATCAAAGGTCAAGGACTCGCCAAGCTAATGGCTGAAACAAATCTGCAAATTCTAGACATAAATTTGATTGCTGCCATGTCTGATGAAGATGAGGAGAATGCATCCATTCAGGTATCTGAAATGTTTCTTTCTTCTCCTTGGTATGCTGATATTTTATATGTACTTCAGCATTTATCTTCACCTCCTGGAATGCCGAGAAATAGAAGTAGAACATTGAAAATGAAGGCTGCCAAATTTTGCATTCTCGATTCAGCATTGTTTTGGAAAGATCCTGGTGGAATGTTATTAAATTGTTTGGTCGAGGAGGAAGCCAAAAGAGTCGTGGAAGAATTTCATAGAGGGGACTGTGGAGGTCATTTGTTTTGGAAGACCACGGCAAACAAGATTCTAAGGGAAGGCTATTATTGGCCTTCATTATTTTCAGATGTATATAAGGCTATTAAAAATTGTCATGAATGCCAAATTTTTCAAGGAAAGCAGAAGCTCCAACCTTTGCCTCTCAAACCAATTGAAGTCAGCGCACCTTTTCAGCAGTGGGGATTAGATTTCATTGGTGAAATTCATCTGGCATCATCAGGAAAGCATCGATGGATATTGACAACCACGAACTACTTCACAAAATGGATTGAAGCAATTCCTACTCGACAAGCTACGGATGCGGTAATTATTTCTTTTCTTGAGACCAATATTTTGTCACGCTTTGGATGTCCAAGTAAGTTAATCATGGATAATGCAGCAGTGTTTAAGTCAAAAAGGATGATTGATTTTTGTTATAAGTACAATATTAGCTTGGGACATTCAACCGCATACCACCCTCAAGGAAACGGATTGGCAGAGTCATCTAATAAGTCCTTGGTCAATATCATTAAGAAATTGTTGGAAATCAGCAAAAAGGGCTGGCACAAGAAGTTGATAAATGCACTATGGGCTGATAGGGTGAGTCAGAAAAAGTCTATTAGTATGTCTCCTTTCGAGTTGGTGGATGGAACAGACACAGTTTTTCCTACTTCACTTGTTGTCCCAGTAGTCAAATTGCTTCAAGAAGCAGGTAGTGAGGAGGATCCTATGCAGAGAAGGATTAATCAAATGATCCATTTACATCAGACACGGGAGGAGGTATTTCAAAACACTTGCAAGTTGCAGGAGCGCATCAAAAAGATTTATGACCGGAAAGCAAAGGCAGACACATTTCAGCTAGATGAGGTAGTTTTGAGATGGGATGCTCGGCATGAAGACAAGGGAAAGCATGGTAAATTTGAAAATTTATGGAAGGGTCCTTACAAGATTGCAGCATATCGCGGCCAAAACGCTTTCCTTCTCAAGGAGATGAATGGAGATGAATGTCCTAGAGGGCCGATTAATGGTTGGTTGTTAAATAGATACTACTTTTGAGTACTTTTCTGCTCATTTCATCATCATTGTACATATCATTTTACTTTGGTTCTATTGCACATGTACACTAACTTATCATCTTCAGTTTGGGGCCTGAGGTGAAGGCTATAATTCTAAAAATGAAGGTTAGTTAGTCTGAGTTTGTTAAGTCAGTTGTCTAAATCTTTTAGTTTCGAGTCTAGTTTGGTCAAAGCAGTTTTTGGTTTTTTAGTCAAATTCTCAAGATTTTGTGTCGGAATAATGACTCCATCGCCCAATGGATGAAGGCACTGTCTAGCTCTTATAGAGATCTGCGGTTCTTGGCATCTCCAAGGAGCTACCATCCCCATTGGAGCCAATGTTAGAGTCGGTCTAGTTATCCCTCCATCAGAGATCAAAAGCTCTTTTTTGCATTTCATGTTTTAGGTGTCCCATCTGTTTGATCAGTTTCATTTCGTTAGGCATGCCATAACTCTGATGGAGCGATTGTGTGTCACTCATTCCCCTCGTGCTTGACACTACTGGTTCAGGTTTATTCATTAAAATAAAGTTTTCCAAGGTCATACACAATCATGTTTTAAATTTTGAGGTTTTAGGTCTAGGGTTGAGTCATTTTTTGTCTTGCAAAGTATTAGGAGACCAGCAGGCCAGAGGGATGTCTTTGATAGATCATCATTTCAATAATTTTCATTATTGTATAGTTGAATTAGGACTTCTCTTCAAAACTCTGTTTTGAAGATAAGTCGCCTTCTCATTTTTGTAAAAAATTGTCAAAATTTTCAATCCTTAAAATGTTCAAGTGCAACCTTGGTCTCCTTTGCCAAAGTATGTTACATCTATCCCTGCAAACAAAAATCAACAAAGAGCTTCAATCCAAACCTCAGAAAAGAAAAAGGAAATCAAAAAGCATCATTGTATTAATAGACCAAAAGTGAAAGTGCCCAAACTTTACAAAGTGGGTTTTGAAGTTAATTTATTCAAATTAGATATTTTGTGGGTGTATATAAAGTGAAACAAGTCTTTTGCTTCACCACATATCATAGCAAGAGCATTTTCAAGATTGGAGGGCGAAAAAACCTAGTTTCAAACCCTATAGGCAGAGTGAAGGTGCGTGCTACGCATAAGATTTGTGCGCTACGCACTGGGTGGTGCGCTACGCATTGGGCACGCACATCCTGTGTAAATTTACACAGGCGCTACGCACAGGGAGGTGCGCTATGCATACAACTGGCATGCTACAAATCCATTCCAGCGCTATGTTTTGTGCCTAAAACTTATCAAATCACCCTGGCGACTACAAGTAGGTGTCTTCTTTGACTCAAGCATCAAGTTGAATAGTGTTTAATGTGTGTTTGAAGAAGTGCAAGTGGTGTTGGGTTTAAGAAAATAAATCAAACCCTAGGCCCTTATTGAAACTTTGTATAGGGTATTAAAAGACATTGGAAATAGTAGCACTTCATACCACAACATATTTCTGATTATTTTTATGCCGAAAAATACCAAACAAAATATCCATTATGGCAGAATGTTTATGATGCTTCAAATGGTTTTTTGAAGATACATTGAAATTGGAATTTCATTACACATACAGCATACACATTGCAGTCCTCCTATTGCACCTATTTTGTTCTCAAAACCATGTCAGATACAGTCATCTTATGAGCAAGAAAATGAAAGTGATTCCACCACAGAGGGAAATGTGCCACAAAGACCTCGTAAAGGTGGCAAAGGTGGTAAACATCTCAGAGAAGAACCCACTTGCATGGTACAATTGCAGGCTTGCCCACTTGCCATGGATTGCTTTCGCCACCAGTCATGCTATCATTTTTGTGAGCTAATTTCACAGTTTCAGCATCATCGTGAATTAACTCGCTTGTTTGTTCTCCATTTACATGATGGACATGTCAACCTTGCTAGAGTTAATTTCATTTTGTCACCAGAAACCATTGCAGAGGCCACGGGAATTCCAAATATCGGGGAGCAATGGAATAAGCGTCAGCAGCTAGAGAAATCATATTATGAGCCATATATTAAACTAGGGTATATAAGGCACTTGAGTAGAGTTTTTCCTTTCCACTACATGAATGATCGGTTTGCACCTTTGATGAAACTTATCATCTGATATTTCAGTTGTGAGGGCAGATTCTCACGTGTTTATGCATATCATGTCCATTTGTTGATGCATTTTACAAGGGTGCGTTTGATGAACATCCCATATTTTATGTTTCACAACATAGAGAGGATGGTGCCTTTAGTGCAAAAGAATATCCCATCACAGCAGCACAGGAGCATATACCATTATGCATTGATCAAAATCGTGGTGATTCATTAGCTGACACAGCAGGGCATTACATGGGAGGATTTTATTGCTTGTGACCTTTTCACAGCACCTCAGCCACCACCAGAGTTGGTTCATGATGAGGGAGGGCCTTCACAGTAGCTTGACATTCCCAAGACCAAGCATGTTGATGCTCCCGTATATGTGACATATCAGAAAGGCCACAGGGCCTTATTTGCAGCCGCACGACGAGTACTATCTCCACCCGGGGTGGAAGGGGTCTCGTTGACACCATCAACAGAGCGAGTATTATCTCCACATCATGTGGAAGGGGTCTCGCTTCCGTCTATAGCACAGGTACAAAGTCAGGACAGGGGCAAGAGACCCATGGTTGACAAGGGTCCTTCAAGAGGCCAGGACATGGATATCATTGATGTTGATGCTAGCTCTCCTAGTTCCGAGCTAAAGGAGATCATCCGAGAGCAAAGGGCCGAGAATGAGTCACTGCAAAAGAAATTGTAGATGGCTAAATGGGTGATCAACTACTTAGAGCAGTGCAACAAGCAGTTGGAAGATGAGCATAAAATTTATGAGCTGTGTAAGATCCGCAAAGACCGGGAATTGGCCCAAAGGAGACCCGATGATTTGACACCTATTGATAGGGAATCAATGCTCATCCGGCTCAACACTCATTTGTAGAATTTGTTGGTGAAGGAAAATAGGGACAAGGACATGCTTCGTCACATGAAGACTCACTATTGGGCTCGCATGCATGTTTGCAAAGCGAGAATCAAGGTCCTCAAAAGGCATTTGAGCAAAGCACAAAAACAATGCAAAAGGCCTGATCCGCTTCGAGTTTTGGCCGAGGATTCACTAGTTGAGCATGATACATGATGGAGGGTCTTCACTCCAATTTTGGGCACATTTGGAGAAAATTTTGTCATTTCAAAATTTTTGGCTTGAGAAACAGGTTTTTGGGTTCTACGCGTAGCGCGCAGTGCGCTACCCTGAAGATTGGGAGGTCCAATTGACAAATGGTTTGTATTTTTGGATTTTTCATGAAGAAATACACTCGTAAAGCCACTGCTAAGGCATTTCATAAAGTTCTGGATGGTCAAAAGGTCCAAAAACATCATGAAAACCACCTTCCTGCCACCTTTTCCAACTACAGGAAGTACCTCTGGGAGAATTCAGTTTTGAGGGGGAAAATGAGCTCCAAATTGGACAGTTCCACTTGGGTTGGACAGTAGAAATCAAAGCCTTTCCAACGAGCTATCATGAGCTCAATTTGGATTTCGGGAAGTGCTCCAAAAACATCCTCAAAGGGGCGCTACACATACAGTTTTTGGCCCAGATTTTCACCTTCAGCTCAGGAATTCGGCTAGTTTCCACCAGTTTCACTCTTTGATGTAATTTTTCACCCAATATGATGTAATTTGATGTATTTAAGGTAACATGGCACTTATCTACCTTTTTCTAGATGATTCATTCACAAATTAGCAAGAAATCAATGTAATGAATCAGTTTCCTTCTTTTTAGAGGCGGGTTGTTTGGTCATCTAGATTCTTGCTCCATGTTTAGAATTTGTTCAAACTGCTCCTAGAAGGAGGATCTCGACCCCTAGAGGTTAGGTAATGAGGATAGATTGGTCTATATATGTAAGTTTTCATTTAGTAGTAGAGGTTGGACTCTTGGGATAGTTTTGAGACTATATTTTACATATCTTATCAGCATTTTTGGCAAAGGAAAGACCAGGGTTTTGCAGCACTATTTGGGATCCATGTGGCTTTATGTGTTGATGGTGTGTTTCTCTCAGTACTTGTAAGTTGTATGTGCGCATCATTATCTCTATTAAATCTTCTGTTATTAAACAAATGAAGTGTTAAGGTAGAATCCATGAAATTGCTATGCTCTGCCTTTAAATTTGTTTAATCTTCTATGTTTTCTTCCGTTTAAGGAGAATCCTTGAGACCCCTTGCTCTCCTTAGCCCCTCACCAAACTGTTCTACCCATCTAACTTACTTTAAGGCATCAAAAAAATCGCCTATCTTGCCCCAAGTAGACCTCTGCAAAAACTGTGCCTCATCCCCGCACCCAAAATTGCCTCTCCCTTGAATTCAAAAAAACCTTTAAAAATCAATTCTAAACTCTTTATACTTAATACCTAGCCTAAAATCAGTCATCAATTCGGTCATCTCGAGATTTTTCGATTACCTTTTGCCGAGTTTGACCCGGAGAGAGCCCTCTCCTATCCTCGTAGGGCTAGCTACGAGGCTGAGCGTGGTTTGATGTGGCCTTGAGTCTTGCCTTATTTCAGCCTAAGGCAGATTTGAGCACTAACATGCGCTACGAAAACAAGCTAATTTCGTAGAGCACTATGAGGCAAAAAACTTGTTTTTTTTTGTTTTTTGTAGTAAACTTCCAAGGGGGTTCCTAAGCCATTAAAACCTAATTTTTGAAAACAGAAAGAGGTTTTTATTCCTAACATACTTAGCTACAAAAAACTCTCTCATTTTCTTTAAATTAATTATGAGGTGGGATAAATTGATGACCCAAATTGCACTATGAAACTGCTGAAAGTCATTGAGAGAAAAACTTTGTTTTCTGGTTTTAGTAGTTCACTTCATGATCAGTTTCTAGCCAAATGCAAACGTATTTTAGACTTATGAACACATTTTCTCTCATAAATATCCAGCTACAATAACCTCTCTCACTTTCCTCAAAAGTGTTACTAGTTGAGAGAAATAAGGATTTCTTTGAAGCCATATTTTCAGAAATCAGAATTTTCAAGTTTTACACATGTTGTTCAAAGGAAGTTTTTGGACAGTTAGGTCAAGGATCAATAGAGAATGGTCTTCATTTTATTTTATGTGGTTTTGGAATGAAAAATTAAGGTACATGAATTAACCCTAAGGCTAAAGAAACTCCACTAGCATAAATCAGTAAGCCTGTAATGACCAGGTCAAAAAGATTTGTTAAGCTAAAACCTAGAAAGTAGGCGAAAGAGAGAGTAAAGCATTAGTGGTTATTCTTGAGACTCCTCAATCTACAAAGGAAAATATAGCTAAAGTTAAATAAATGACACAATATTATTCAGCTATCACCTTTAAAAAGTTAACTTTGTGATAAGTAGCTTGCTGTCCAAATTGTTCTTTACATTTGTCATATTTTTAAGAGGGCAATTTGGGTTATAAAGGGAAATTGCCATGAAGATCAAAGCATAAAAAGAAGGATATGTGTTTGGATAGGAGCCTATGGAGCTTTAACTAATCATGGATGACCTTAGCTTCACACAAAATTGTATCCATATAGGTTACATGTATTTCTACCAGAAGCTGCAAGGGGATTTGTGTGTTTCTTGGACTATTTTGAGCTGTTGGTTTCAAAAAGAATTTTTAGGAAAATGAAGATGAGTTTCAAAAATATGAAGGATTTTTGTTCTAAGAATGTAACAAGGAACAAAAACCTCTTTCAAATTTCTCCCAGGTGCTACAAATTTGGAGATTCGAAGTTTCCTTTGAGTCTTATTTTCAGAATTCTGAATTTTTCCTATTTTATACATGATTTAATAATGTAGATTCCAGACAACTGAAGCTGTTTTTCAAAACCATGAGAGAGGTTTTTCTTATAAAAATTATTATCTACAATAAAATTCATCCATTTTTGTAAAATCTATCAGGGATCAAGAGATAGGAGCTCAGGAGTGAAGCCTTCTTTTTCAGGAAAAACAAATTTATTTTTATTGGTTGATGAAGTGGTTGAAGGTGAAAAGGTTGTTTCTTGAGGATGGAGAAAGTTAAAACATACTTAAAACAATTCCACATCAGCATGAAAAAGAGTATCAGATTAATCATTTGACAACTAGAGATATTCAGTTAACGGAAGAGTCAGAAGACACTAGTCTGCATGTGCCAGGTCATGAAACTAATATCTCCTTAATGATAGGGAGCGTAACTTCATGAAGGTAGTAAAAATATTAATGTTTGCTTCATGGTCAACATGGTTAAAATAAAGGATTGCTTTCGAGGAAGATTTGGATCATTTTGGTTTAAATAGGTGTTTGAGTCATAGTAGGACTCTAACTCTTAATTCAAAAAGGTGTTAGTCCTAGTTTTATTAATCCAGTTAGTAGTTAGATTTGGTGTCAGTTGTAAAGTCTAATGGTCTAGCCACTTGGAAGATTTGTTGTAAAGGCTATATGCCTATAAGTAATGTAAAATTTGATGTACACAATGTTCGAAAATGTTATAGAAAAAGGACTACTTTTGTAAATGATGGAAGAGACTGATGAAGCAGTTTAACTTTTCTGAATCTGAGATTCTTAGTGTACTTCAGTGAGCTTTATCTTTTATCTTTGATATGTTTTACTTCCATGGTATTAATGCTTATTACTCAGAATTCATGGAGGAACATGCTTTGACTTCCTTTAAGTGTTAAACTATGGTGAATTGAGTTCTTGGGTCCTATCTTTGGATGTTTTTCTTCAAGGTTTTAATACTTATTACTCAGAATTCATGGTTATTCATGCTTTGTCTTCCTTTAAGTATTAAACTTTGATGAATCACTTTTAATACTTTCCTTTTGAATACATTGATGTATCAATACTCAGAATTCATGCCCACATGTTCTGACTTCTATGAACTTCAAGTTATTGAGACTTTCCTGAATGTGTTATTCTTTCATTGAAGTATGTACAAGCCTTAGTAAGAAGAGCTATTAGTTATCTTTATCTCTGTCACTGACTCCATAGCCCAATGGTAGCAAGTCTCCATCTTTCAACCTATAAACATATAAAATCACAAACCATAGAGTTAGCCATCTATCGATATCTTCATTCAATATCATTAACCCCTCAGAGAGCCCTCTCAGGCTGAGGAGGCTAAGCCTCAGCTAAAAGATTGGTTTGAAATAGTTACACTGGGATTGAATTGATGAGCAGCCTATCAGGGTCTTATTTTGGTGATAACGGGTTCATCTACCCATTCATTTGAATAATACCCTAGTAAACATGAAAGTATTGAAATAACTTTTTTATCTTTGACTGGAAAAATGGAGGAGGAATAAGTTGGATTATTTTTTGGGAGCTGGGCATCTTTAGGTAGGAAGATTTCGAAGATCTTGGACCTCTGAGAAAAGGTTAATTTCTGATATAGTTCGTTCAGGGCTTCCACTAAGAAAGGGATAGTGGAATGACTCTAAGGGATATGCAATATCTATGTAATTGTTTGAGAGGTAATTGTGAATAAAATTTCACCATTAGGGGCCACAATAGCTCTTTGGTCTGGTTGGTAGAAAGCTTAGCATTTGAGGACAAATTCAGGGAAGTGATGGGTTTGGGGAAACATATAGAGGGGTAAATTGGATTCCCAAAGGCCAATTTCCTCACTCTGGACAAGGAAGATGTCTTTGAGCCAATTGTTTAATTCAAATAAATCGAATTCACATTTTTATAATATGTGTCTGCCAAGGGAATATGATCAAGGTCAACTGTTGGGGGAACCATTATATTTTTAGTATTAACAGTGGTTTTTCTCTTGGGATCCATATCAGAAATTTTGGAGGAATCTGGAAAAGGTTGATAAATGATAGATTACCTAGGAAAGCTGGGAACTGGTGATTAGTGATGATGGGAAACTGGTACTATAGTGTCCTGGTTTCTTGCTCGGGGTCTAGAGAATTCACTTGTATGAAATGAAATCAAGCTGAGTGAAAAAATTGGGAAGATCGGATAGAAAAAAAGGCATAACCATAGTGGATGAAAAGATGTTATAGGCTCATGGAATAGTCCGTTGGAGGCGCAGGGCCATTGGTGGTTAAACTGTAATTTAGCGGGCAAATTTAATGTATAACAGGTAGGGGTAGTGGTCATGCAGGTGTCGTGGATGGATTAGCAATGTAGGTGCGGGGAGTTTTGGCAGGAACGAGGGAGTTAGGCTATTTTCAGTGGGGGGAGGGTGGTATGTAGTATTGAGAGGGGCAGGTGCGAAAGAACATAGGGATGACATGGTAGGTGGGGTTAGAAAAAAAAAAAAACCACCTTTTCGGCCCCCCCCCCCCCCCCCCACCAATAAAGGTAGGAAGGGCTAGGGGGGCGAAAGGCCTTATCGACCATCGATCACTATCATGACTCGATAGGTAATGTTCCTCGGTCCTGCAGTTTTTCCGCTACATGACAAAAATTATTGTCATGGATTTTTTTTTGTTTTATAGGTGCCTAACTTAGGCCAAAAATAATATGGCTTAAAAACATTCAAAATTCCATTTCAACAATTTTTTCTAGCTTTTGAAACCAAGAAGTCTCTTCTACTATCTCAAGGTGCATTTAAATGAGCAAACCCTTATTATTTTCATTTGAAGGAGAGATTTAATCCTAATCTAAGTTCTAACCTACAACTTAAATTATCGATCCAACTTAAACAATTGGATCAATTTCTTCACCTATCTACCTACTTTTAACAAAGTTTAAATGGTTTGGTTAAATTATTTTCTATTCTGACAACAGAAATTCAAATGTATTTGACCATGATTATATTGTATGATTCAAACAAAGATCTGTGGTTGTGGCATTTAAAACAAGCTACACACAATCCTTAATTTATTTTTCAAAACAAAATTATTTTTCTCCTAGTGGCATTTGAATTTGTATCACTTTCACTCTTTTTTCTTTTCATGGGGTTCTTTTCATCTCTTTTTTTATTCTTTTTATATACCCTCTTTTCATTCATTTTTTTTGGAAATCATTTGCAATATGCAATATTATTTACAATTTGATATATTGAAAGAAAATATTCAATTGTCGTTTCATCCTATGAATCATAGGACCCTAACAGTGGCTCCAGCTTAGGATGGCACTCTCCTTGTGAGGTGTCAAGAATTGTTGGGTAGTAGCCTTGAATCATCTCTTTCGGTATTTTTTTTTTGCATCTAATTTTTTTATTGTTGTTTTAGTTATGGTGGCAAACATGCCAAAAAGGATACGACCTTCTCTTTGGGCTTCAACTTTCTAACATGAGCTACCCAATCATAACAGTACAAATAAAATGGTATTTACAATGATTTTGGTGGGAAATGATTCTATTCTTGGAATACATAATGTTTCAACATTCTACCATTGACAGGTCCACCAGGTAGCTTTGTTCCATCCATGTCATTTAGAAAAAATGCATTATTTCACCTCTAAGCATGGATTATGTAAGGTCCAATCCAGAAATTATCAAATTTTCCATGCTTATCTTTTTATTCTCTTCTTTAATACCATTTCAAGACATTGTTCCCTATCTGAAAATCATCAACCTTAGTTCTTCTGTCATAAATCTTCCTGACGTTTTCCTAGACCAATTGGGTTCTATTGTGAACTTCTTCTCTTTATTGTTGCAATTGAATTGTTTGATTTATTCTTCTTTGAAGGTCATTAGGTTCCACTTGCAATTCATGCATCATTTTCAAAGTAGGGATACCTAATGAAGTTGGAAAAACAATGTCCATTCCATAAACTAATTGGTATGGAGACATGCCAATTGATTTCTCAATGGTGATTCTATCAACCCATAATGCATTTACCAGTTTGTTATGCAATGATTTCTTGTTATCCTGCAACTGTTTTTTGATGATATTAACTAGACTTTTGTTGGAAGACTCTACTAATCCATTCCCCTAGGGGTATTAGGTAGTAGAGTGTCCTAAGTTTATTTTACGTTTGTTGTAGAATTCCACCATCTTATTTGATTTGAATGTTGTTGCATTATCTGTGATGATTTTCTTGGGACATCCAAATCTTGAAAGAACATTATTTTCTAAGAATTTAATAATCACTGCATTAGAGGATTTCTTGGTAGGTATAGATTCATTCCATTTGGTAAAATAAACAGTGGCTATAAGAATCCATTTTTTTGGGATGAGAAGGAAGGATGAATTTCTCCAATTAAATCCAAACCCCATTGTTGAAAAGGAGTTTCAGCTAATATGGGCTTCAAGGGTAAAGGCAACAGTTTCCTTTTGCCTTCAAATATCTGGCATTAGTGACCTGAGGTGACTTTCTTATGGAAATCAGAAGATAAGGTTGGCTAGTGAAAACCATCTCTTAGGATCTTGTTGGTAGTGGTCTTCCAGTACAAGTGTCCTCCACAATCTCCTTCATGAAATTCTTGCATTACTTTATCTACTTCATCTTTCAACAAGAAATTTAGTAAAACTCCTCCAACATCTTTCCGATACAAAATATTGTCTAGAATACAAAATTTCATGGCTTTGAGTTTAAGAAATCCAACTTTTGTTTTGGTCAAACCAGGAGGATATTGTAAATGATGTAAAACAAAAATAAGGTCTACATACCAGGGAGAGGTTTCAAAAGCCTATGTTACTTGTGGAGTCGTATGCTCTTCTTGTTTGTCAAGTATAGCTAGAAAATTTATATCCAAAGCATGTAAATTAGATATAACCATCAATTTATCTAACCCTTGACCCTTAATTAGTTTGGTAGGTTTTATTTCAATGTCATATTCTAGGATAATGGAAATACATTTACCTCTTTTCCTATTAAAATTGGAAAGTAAAGCCAAACTTCATGTGGGTCATATTATTCATGGCCGATAATATTTTTATTAGATTCCTCTTGTCGAGAGGTGTAGGATTGATATAAAGATCATCCGATTCCGATAAGTATTCATGGAGATATGAATTTATTTTGATTATGGAATTATTATCAAGCCGACCTACAACTCATGTAGGCTCAAAAGCCCAACAATCGCATCTATTCAAACACCAAAGTTGTGTATAAATATAGGATGACTTTTCCTCATTTGGACTCACTCATCTTATCACACACTCTCTCTCTACTATGCAGAAAAGAGTCTCTTCTCTATTGTGCAGAAAAGGGTCTCTCCCTCACACATGTGAAGTCGGAAGCTGCTGAAATTGAAGCTGCAACTGCAGAACTAAATTTTGACATGCATGGACTAGAATATCTCCTCATCTAAACTACACTATAGGTTCATATGAACCTCCTCTAAAAGCCGCAACTTTTTGTGGTGGAATCAAGTCAATCTGACAGGCGGTTTGCAAGATATCCACTGCCCTAGTTTGAAGGAAGCTGCTGAAACTAAAGCTGCAACTATAGAAGTAAAGTTTGACCTACGTGGATGAGAAGATCTCCTCATATGAAGTATGATGTATGTTCATCTAAACCTCCTCTAAAAATTGCAACTTTCGGTGGTGGAATCAAGTCAATCTGACGGACGGTTTGCAAGATATCAACTGCCCTATTTTGAAGGAAGCTACTGAAACTAAAGCTACAACTGCATAAGTGAAGTTTGACCTACGTGGACCAGAAGATCTCCTCATCTGAATTGCACTATAGGTTCATATGAACCTCCTCTGAAAGCCGCAACTTTTTTTGGTGGAATCAAGCCGATTCGACAACGATTTGTGAGATATCGTCTACCCTAGTTTGATGATGAAGCCACTAATGCTGATGTTGCTGATCTAGGGTTTGCTACTGCTGATATAAATCAGATTTATTGTACTATTTTTCTCTGCTAAATTATTGAAGATAAAATAATATTTGATCAAATGGTTTCCCCACACATTGTGGGGTTTGTCCCTGGCTAGCCACCACATCTTGTGTCTCTTGTCTTGGCTTGTTTTCTGTCGATCGTTTGATGTTCTATCTGCACTTTACTTTATGTACATGTGATTGCTAATCTGTGGAATATAATAAGGAAAAGAAGTAAACTGTTATAAGCATAGAACATACCATAACTTAACATGGTATCAGAGTTGAGGTGAAGACAAAGCCCGAGCAAGAGCAAGCAATCACTGAAGAGAAGATTGGCAAGGCTATCCTAAAAGAACTATGGGGTCCTCAACACTCTTTCCTACTGAAGAAAAGCTCCATGAGAAAGTTGACTATCACTGATGGAAGATGTCTATCGATCTAACCCTAGAATATCAAGGAGTGTTGGACCATGTAAGAGGCAATATTTTTGAGCCTCCATCAAATGCATCCACTGCTGCCAAGAACAAATGGAAAACCAAAAAAGTCAAAAAAAGAAAAGATTATCTGAGACTCTATCGACAAGCACTTGGTTGCCTACATCTTTGAACTCGACACCTCCAAGGAAATCTAAGATAGAATGGTGAATTTATTTAAATTTAATGATGCAAATAAAGTTTTGTTTCTCAGAAATAAGCTAAGAGAAATGAACAAGGGTAAAGATGAGAGTATGCAAGCATACTTCTTAAGAATCACCAAGATCAAGAACAGTCTCCTATTTATTGGGGAGACTATTACTGACAGGGAAATGGCACTCACGACTCTTGGAGGATTACCATCCGAATGATACGTGTTTAGTATTACTCTTCTGAACAATAATGTAATTCCTGGTTTCGAGGAATTAATGGCCAGATGCATTCAAGAAGAAACAAGGGTAGAAGAGCAAGAAATTCCCATTCCTAAAGGTCCTCCTGTTGCATTTTCTTCTCATGCTAAGAAAAGAAATAATTCCGGGACTAAATCAAAAGGAAAGGCTAGACCTAAGGGTGAAAGAAAAGAATGACGTTACATCTACGATAAAGCAGGTCACTATGCAAGCGAGTGCCTTGATAGAAAGGACTCTCACTGTGACAATGATCAAAATCCCTCTCACGGTAATCGAAGGGATGGAAAATTCAATAGCAAAGGTAAAAGGAATGCTAGAAATAAAGGAAGAGGACAACCATTCAAGAAGGCTAGAAATTTCAGAATGTATTAAATGCACCTGACCTCTGAAAGAACCTGGTGTCCATCTCGGCAATGGAAGACAAAGGCTACAAGGTAACCTTCAGTGATGGCAAGGTACGCATATGGAAAAATAATGTTAAAGATGCCTTTCTCTTGGGTTTCGTGTTGATTCATTATATCAAGTTGGTGGAAGTCTGCTAGGTGTCATGTCTTATGACACATCTCTTTAGTTTGAGCTTTGGCATCAAAGGTTTTCCCACCTTCATTATAAATCTCTACCCAATGTAAGACAAATGGTAACAGGGATGCCCAAATTCTGAGAAAGGTGTATGTCCAAGATGTGCTGAAGGAAATCTCAAAAGGGGATCATTCCCCTCAAGCCAAAGCAAGATCTTTGATATATTACAGTTGGTTCACTCAGGCATACCTGATGTTGGCATTAAGAGGGAGACTACTACTCCACATACTCTTGAGCAGAATGGTGTGGTGGAAAGGAAGAACCGTACAATTGTGGAAGCTGTCCATAGACTTCCGAAGTTTCTATGGGTAGATAATATAACAATGCCTAATGTGGAGGAACCCATGGATCCTATTTATCCACCTAAGCCTTTCCTCTTCTAGGAAGACGCCTTCATGGATTAGGGGGGTACTCGATGATGTTGAACGACATGCTGCACCCTGAGGAACCTTCCTTGAAAGTAAGAAACCTAACAGGTATCAGGGATACCTGACCATCATGAGCACGATTATACAAAATGAGCCTTCATTATTCTTAGATGTTGTCAAGCATCAAGTATGGAAGGATGCTATGACCGAAGAACATGAGTCTATTATTAAGAATGATGTCTGGGAAGTAGTTCCCAGACCCCAGGACAAGACAATTGTCACGTCAAAATGGCTTTACAAGATAAAGCATGTAGCAGATGGAAGTATGGAAAAGTATAAGGCTTGTTTTGTTGCTCATGGTTTCTCCCAAAAGAAAGGTATAGACTATGATGAGAAATTTTCACCTATTGCCAGATATATGACCATCCGCTCGATCATAGACCTTGCAGCTTCACAAGGATGGAACCTACATCAGATGGATGTCAAGACCGTGTTCTTGCATGATTTGATCAAAGAAGAGGTCTACATAGAGCAACCCGAAGGAGTTGAGATTTATGATCGAAAATATCATGTATGTAGGTTGAAGAAGGTTCTCTATGGGCTAAAGCAAGCACGCCAACCATGGTATGAAAGGATCAATAGCTACTTGATGAAGCTGGGATTCACTAGGAGTGAAGTCGATCCTAACCTTTACTTTAAGGTTGAAGATGACAATCCTCTCATACTGGTGTTGTATGTGAATGACCTCTTTCTAATAGGTTCAGACCCTCTCATTCACAAATGTAAGAAGGATTTGTCTTCTGAATTTGAAATGAAGGACCAAGAACTTGAAGTGTGGCAGAAGGCAGGGGAAATTTTCCTATCTCAAGGAGAATATGTGGTAAAGATATTGGAAAGATTGGGTATGATGGAATGCAATCCTGTGACTACCTCGATGATCTTAAATTTTAGAAGTTATATGGTAGTGATGTCGGACCAGATTTGGGAAATCCCTCTGAGTTTCATAAACTCATTCACATTAATGTTCTTGGTGAAACTATGTCTGAACATATGTTTTGCAGTTAGCATTGTGAGCTCATATTTTGTTGAGCCTCACTAGATTGATGCCAAGAGTATTATGAGATATCTTCGTGGCACAATTACTAATGGGTTAAGATACACTGCCGGAGATGTGAGACTACTTGGATATACTGATGTTGATTTGGCAGGCAGTGTGGTGGACCATAAGAGGAATTTCTGGTGTTGTTTCACCTTGGGATATGCTTTGATATCCTGGATGAGAAGGAAGCAGAATTTGGTGGCTTTGAGCACCACCAAAGCAAAATATATTGTTGCTAGCATGGCCTCCTGTGAGGCAGTCTAGTTACAAAATCTCTTTAGTAAGCTATTTGGATTTACATTGGATACCACTGTGATTCTCTGTAACAACCAGAGGTGGGATTCGATTATTGATGAATCCCATATTCGTCGATTGCTCCAGTAGATAGACATCATCTAGGATATGGTAAGTCGATGAGCAAGGAGGCTCCATCACATTAAGATGATGTACAGGTTGATACACCTTATCAAAGCCCCGAGGAAATATCTAATCTATGATTTTCGCAATGACTTGGAGCTGTCAAGAAACCCTTGTACAAGGGTCCTGCATGTTGCATGCATTGAGCTCTGGGAGCTCTGAGGGCTTGCAGTTCTTACTAGAGCAACATACGACCACAAGGTGACTCACCCTCCCCTGGTGGTACACACTAGAACAAGATGATTCGTTCTCTTGTGGGACAAGATGATTCACTCTCTTGTGGAATAGGATGATTCGCTCTCCTGTGTAGTAGGATGATTAGTTCTCATGTGAGACCTGGATTGATGTGTTCTCCATGGTGATTGTAGTAGGATTGATTAGTTCTCCTGTGAGTCCTGGATTGATGTGTTCTCCATGGTGATTGTAGCAAGCTTGATGTATTCTACTGTGAGGCCTGGATTGATGTGTTCTCCATGGCAATTGTAGTAGGATTGATGTGTTTTCCTGTGAGGCCTAGATTGGTGTGTTCTCCATGGTGATTGTAGCAGGATTGATGTGTTCTCCTGTGAGGACAGGATTGATTAGTTCTCCTGTTGAGGCATCCTACCCATGCAATCTGGGACTCATGGGAAGTACCTCTCATCTAATCAATGAGCAGGGAAATGAAGTTAGGGACCATAGTAGTACCGATGGATGCATTATTGTATCTACCATACTCCCTACGCTAGGATGACCTCCATTGATTTGGGATCAATGATACTGGTCTGGGACCAGTGGTAGGAGTGGTACATTCTATGACACTGACTTCAGGTCAGTTGAGATTGGTCTGGGAGCAGTGGTACGCACTCTAAGATTGACTTTGGGTTAGTGGAGGATGTTACTGGTCTGGGACCAGTGATAGGAGTTGTACTCACTATGATGCTAACTTCGGGTTGGTTAAGACTGGTCTGGGACCAGTGGTAAATACACTGAGAATGACTTTGAGTCAGTATGATACATCCTCAATCATTTCTTCTTCTTCATAATTTGGACAAAAGAAGAGTAGAATAGAAAAAAGCAGAACAGAGACATACAAATCAGTACAGGGCATAACAAGACAAAGTAGAACAGGTAGAATAAAGCAGAGCAAGGCAAGGGTTAGGCTATATAGGGCAGTGCATTTGATGGATGAATAGTAACAACCGATAAAGAGATTGCAAATGAAGTTCTCCCTAGTTGAGAGGGAGTATTAAATTTGGTAACTAGGGCCAAAATTCATGTGGGTTATCTTATTCATGGTTGATAATATTTTTATTAGATTCCTCTCATCGATAGGTGTAGGAATGATATAAAGATCATCTGATTCTGATAAGTATTCATGGATATATGAATTTATTTTGATTATGGAATTATTATCAAGTCGACTTACAACTCATGTAGACTCAAAAGCCCAACAGTCACATCTATTCAAACACCAACATTATGGATAAATATAGGAGGACTTTTCCTCATTTGGACTAACTCATCTCATCACATCTCTCTCTCTCTACTGCACAGAAAAGAGTCTCTTCTCTACTGCACAGAAAAGGGTCTCTCCCTCACACATGTGAAGCAAGAAGCTACTGAAACTGAAGCTGCAATTACAGAAGTAAATTTTGACCTGCATGGACCAGAATATCTCCTCATCTGAATTGAATTGTAGGTTCATTTGAACCTCCTCTGAAAGCTGCAACTTTTGGTGATGGAATCAAATCAATCCGATGGACGGTTTGTAAGATATCGACTGCCCTAGTTTGAAGGAAGCTGTTGAAACTAAAGCTGCAACTACAAAAGTAAAGTTTGACCTATGTGGACTAGAATATCTCCTCATCTGAACTATGTTGTAGGTTCATCTGAACCTCCTCTGAAAGCTGCAACTTTTGGTGGTGGAATCAGTCAATCCGATGGACATTTTGCAAGATATCAACTGCCCTAGTTTGAAGGATGTTCCTGCAACTGAAGCTGCAACTGCAGAAGTGAAGTTTTTCCTATGTGGACTAGAAGATCTCCTCATCTGAACTGCACTATAGGTTCATCTGAACCTCCTCTGGAAGTGGCAACTTTTGGTGGTGGAATCAAGCCAATCCGACAATCGGTTTGTGAGATATTGTCTGCCCTAGTTTGATGATGAAGCCACTAATGTTGATGCTGCTGATCTAGGGTTTGCTACTGCTGATATAAATCAAATTTATTTTACTATTTCTCTCTGCTGAATTATTGAGGATAAAAGAAGACTTGATCAATGGGTTTCCCCACACATTGTGGGGTTTATCCCTGGCTAGCCGCCACATCTTATGTCGATTGTTTAATGTTATATCTGCACTTTACTTCACATACATGTGATTGCTAATTTGTGGAATATAATAAGAAAAGGAAGTAAATTGTTATAAGCATAGAACATACCATAACTTAACATTTCCCACCGGGATGATTTTGGGTGAGTATGTCTTTTACTACAACGTTTAAAGCAAAAGCAATTATATGTGAATGAAGAATATAAACTCTAAAATCTTTATTTTTTTTCACTAAAGAAAATACTTACTTTTCCATGATTTTGTATTTCAATGCAACATCTCTTAAGGCTTTGCTGAAGAAAGCAATAGGTTGTTCATGTCCTTCATTATTTTTCTGTAAGAGAACTGCTGCAATAGTATGCTCAGAAGCAAATGAGAAAATCAGAAATAAAAAATAAATAAATAAATAAATAAATTGTGAAATCAAGGTTGATTAACATAGGAGCTTGGGTTAAGGCTTGTTTCACCTGATCAATTGATTATTTCGTTTCACTGTTCCACTTTACCTTGGTGTTCTTTCGCAACATATTTGTTATATTTCTTAGAATATTTGCTAAATTAGGAATAAATCTCCTTAGAAAATTGATTTGGCCAATGAAGGATTGGACTTCCTTTACATTTCTAGGGCGATTTATTTTTAAAATAGCTTCAATTCTGCTAGGATATATTCTAATTCCATCTTTTGAAATGATATGTCCTAGCAGTTTTCATTCTTTTAAGCCAAACAATGTTTTCTTTGGGTTCAGGGAAATACCAAATCTCCTACACTTTTCAAAGACCCTTCTTAGGTGGGGCAAATGTTCTTCATATGTTTTTGAAAAAAAAGTATTATCATCTAGATATATGACTATGAATCTGCCCATTTCATCTGTAAAGTTAAATTCCATTTCTCTTTGAAATGCAGCACCAACATTGATTAGGCCAAAAGGTATCTTCACATACATAAAAGTGCCCCAAGGTGTATTAAATGTTGTTTTCTCTTGGTCTTCAGGATGCACTAAGACATGATTGTAACTAGAAACACCATCTAATGAATAAATTCTAATGGATCCAACCACCTTCTAAAAAATGTGATCCATTTTAGGAAAAGGGTAGTTATCTTTCAGGGAGGCTTTATAAAGATTTTGGAAATCAATAAAAAGTCTAGTTTCACCAGTCTTTTTCCTAGTTGGAACTATGTTTGATACCCACTTAGAATATATCAATGGTACAATGATCTTGGCATCATACACCATTTTGACCTCATTTTCAATTAGAGGCATCAACATTGGGTTGATCCTCCTAAGTTTCTATTTAAAATTCTTTTGGTCTTCTTTTAAGGGAACCTTATGTTGTATAATGCTGGTGTCATAAGATTTCAAATCTTCATAACTCCAGGCAAACACATCTATTAATTCTTTGAACAAGTTTATGTACTTTTTCTTTTCAGCTGGGGGTAAGGATTTCGTTAATTTAATCATCTTGGGTTCTTGTTCAGTTCTTATGTTACAGTCTTCAACTTTAGCTCAAGTAGGTTCGATTATAGACTTTTTGTCTACATCGTTAAAATCAAACAAATCTTCTAAGGGGACTAACTCTCTAAGCAAAATATTGTCTTTCATTTGTAAGATTTCTAATTCATATTTTTCTTGATCTATTTCTTTCAAATCTAATTTAGTCACATTGTTATGTACACTATCTTCTATGTCAACATCTACATCTATATTAGCACACTCAAGCTCATCTTTTGATTGTAAAAAAGTTTCAATATGTTCATCGCTTCCAAAGACTTGCCAGTATCTGATATTGTCTAGTACAGTTGGTCTGTTTTTAACTTCAATAGTGTATTGGTTACTAGGATGATATGGAATTTTGCATAGTCAATGAAAGATTCAAGAAAATCCAAAACAACATTTCTATAGGCCCTTAACCTTGGGTGTTTGGCAGAGTATTCCCCCTTTAATCCATTTTATTATTAGTTCAGAGTCCCCGTGAATTGAAATTCTCTTGGCACCTAGATTCTTTAAAAGTTGTAACCCTAAAATTAAATCTTCATATTCAGTTATGTTGTTAGTACATTGAAAGTTTAGATTATATGAATGGCCTTTTGAGTGATGAGTTTGTGAATTTGAAACCCATACACTTGCCCCTGAT
Organism: Pinus taeda; assembly: GCA_000404065.3. Lineage (NCBI taxonomy): Eukaryota > Viridiplantae > Streptophyta > Pinopsida > Pinales > Pinaceae > Pinus > Pinus taeda. The sequence continues at coordinate 61,976 of APFE031750129.1, forward strand.
CCCTCTTTACTGAGAGCCCCATCGAAACCTAAATTCCATAGAGATTCACTTTCTTTTTCATATGTAAAATTTGAAACGGGAACTATAAACTCAAAACGGGAACTCTAGCCAAAAAACCTCGAAAAAACATAAAAAACAGTGCTAAAAACGAAAAGTGTTGATGCTGGAATAGCACCTTTTTTTTCTAGGGTAAATTTTCAACATGTTTTAAAAATGGCGGTGAAAACCAATTTTTTGTGCAAAAATTGTCTAAAAAACACCCTCAAAATGAAGTGTTGATGTTCGAATAACATTTTTATTCTCAATGGTAAATTTTGTGCAAAAAATACCCTCAAAATGAAAAGTGTTTATTGGGATAACAAAAAAA